>RYFJ01000161.1:0-114044 GCA_003991445.1 Oryza meyeriana var. granulata
GTATCGGCTTTATCCTCCTTTCTTATAACGTGATTTGCATAAAAATCTTGCAGCCTTTAGATCAGGGAAAATATGTCTGTCCAGGAATATTATGCAAGGCTGCAAAAAGGCATGATACTTTGTGGGAAGTAGAGGATCCGGAGGATTAAAGTGTGTCGCTTTATGGGGATTGAGGCGTGAAAGTCAGGATATTGCTTAACTATAAAGAATTTACTACTACCAACCGTTTGTTCCAGCTGCTATGCTTGCAGGAAAAGGAATACAAGCCGACAACAGCAACGGAGCCGTAAGCAGCAACTTCAAGCAGCTCCTTCACACCCCAAGACGACGAACACCGGCGCGCCAACGAAACCACTCCCTTCGTCGCAGTGCTCGTCCTCCACCACCAGCGAGCACACGCGCTTCTCCTTCAGCTCCTTCACCCTTCGGCCGCTCCCGTACCATGGAATCTTGTAAGCGCTCGTTTGCCGGAAGCCACCAAGGAGTGCATCATCTGTGGCTTCCACCGGGCGCTCTTTCTTCCATTCAGTGCCGACCGCTGCCAATTGGACTTGTCACGTGCAGAAAGATTGTCCTAGCAAAACGGGCATACATTGCTACAAAGATGAGCTACATTAGCACTTCTTATGTAGAGGAAACGATATTGTTGATGAAGCTACTCGGACGATGATCATGTGTGGGAGATGGCCTTTCTTTGTGAGCATTAGAGGACGCAGGGAAACCATCGAGCCATCATTGTACAGCGAGTTCTCAGTACACCAGATGGAGGAAGCAGAAAAGCTGTTGCAACCCACAAACGTGTTTCAGATTGTCTTCGTCTATGTAAAAAATCGGCGTGCACGAGTCATCATTGACGGAGGAAGCTTGCAACAACTGGTGAGTTCTGATTTGGTCAAGAAGCTTGGATTGACCACGCGACCACATCCACATCCGTACCATATCAGTGGCTCATACGACTCGGAATGGCAAAAGGTACACAAACAGCCCGGGTGTATTTTTCCCTTGGGTACAAACCTGATTTTGTAGATTGTGATGTACACCAGGGTACCGATGTCAAGCTTGGTCTCTCTTGTTGGGTCGTCCATGGGAATTTGATAATGATGCTACACACCCATGGTAGAAGTAATAATATACACTCTATGCATAGGGGCGCAAAAAAACTTTACTTTGCTACCTATGACCCCTGCACAAATTGTACAAGCTGATAGAGAGAGAGTTGCTACGTGAAGCTTACAAGTGATGCTAAACCTGAAAAAACAGGCACGCAATTAAATAAAAAATTACCTGTGTATGCTTGCCACTAAAAACGATCGTGCAGAGATTAGATTGTGTGCTATGCGTTTGATATGCAAAAGAGCTTTATTTTCCACTGGATGCTATACTAGCACTTTGCCGCTTTCTGTCACTAACCTTTTGCAGGAAGATAGTGACGTGTTTCCCACTGAGTTTACCTCTAGGGCTGTCCACCTATTCGAGGATTGCAGGCACCAGATTGACTTTGATTCCTGGGCGAGTCTGCCAAATCGAGCCAGCCTACAAGCCACCCCGAGGAGACTAAGGAGATTTCAGCGCCAAGTCCCAAGACCTTTTGGGACCGCGGGTAGGTACCCGTGAGAGCCTTAAGCCCTTGTTTGCTGTTTCAGTTATTTTGGTTCCAAAAAAGATGCAGTTGCGCGCAATGTGTGTAGACGTAGAGCCATTAACAATATCTACATAAGGTACCCTTCATCCTATCCCTAGGCTAGAGCGACGGGCTTGATGATTAAGTGGTTCTTATAATTTTCTCTAAAGAAGACTTGAGGATGGGATACACCAAATAAAGAATGAAAATTAGGAGATGAATGGCAAAACTGCTTTAAAACCAAAGTTCGGCTATGAATCGAGTGGTTAGTTAATGCCTTTCGTGTTTAACTAATGCACCTAAGCACTTTCATGCAGTTTAATGAACGAGTTTTACGTCCTGTCATTTGGAAAATTTGTTGGTGGTTATTTTGATGATATCTTGATATACAGCAAGTCTTTATTGAAATCTTAATCAATCTACGTGCTGTTTTTGGATGCTTTGCGTGCTGCAGACGTTTATGGGTAACCTCGCGAAGGTGCACTTTTGGCACCGAACACCGAGTACGTTTCTGGTTTGTTGTGACTCGCAGGGCAAATTGGAGGTAGAGAAGCCCAAGGGGCACGGCTATACAGAGCTGGCCACGCCCACGGGCACGTGACACAGTGCGTAGCTTCAGGAACTTTGCATGGAATTTTACCGCCGCTTTGGGTGAAGGAATTGCAGCACCATTGCAGCCCCATTGAATCGAGGGGACAAAGAAGGGCGTGCGTTTTATTGGGGAGAAGAACAAGAGGCGTCCTTTATTTTGCTCTCTTGAAAAAAGGAAAAAGCTTTAAAAAACCTCAACGCCCCCAAAAAAAAACCCATTGCTACAACTCCTGAATTCTTGGTAGAAACTTTGAGCTGAAGTGAGCAGTGGCGATTTGGCATTGGTGGCGTCTTGATGCAAGAAGGTAAACCCGTTGCTTATTTAGTGAGATAATAATAGGCATATCTCAATTATTCCACGTTATAAAGAATTGTATGCTCTTGTTTCGTTCATTACGAAACATGGCAACATTATTTATGGCTAAGAAATGTTGTTATTTCACATCTGATCAATTGATCCAGGAAGCAATATTTAAGAAGTCAAACTAAAACTGCATCGTAAGACCATGATAAGTGGGTGATTTATTGAATTTTCCTATGTCATTCAAACACAAGAAAGAAAAGATAACATTATTGCTGATAGGCTTTGTCCTAGACGATATAGCTATGCTGTCCCAGACTGAGTGTCGTATATTGGGCTTGAACAATTTAAGAACATAATGCTAATGATGATGAAATTTTTTTTTAAAAGCATGTGATGGAGAATTGTAAAGAAGGGCGTGCATGGAACAAGATATGTGATACCATGATGGTTTTTGTTTCGCACTAACCGCCTGTGCATGCCAGTTGGTTCCGTTCGGTCTTTGATTGTTGCAGGAGGCCCTGGAGGAGGATTGATGGGTCATTTTTGGTGCAAGAAGTACGGAGGAGGTGCTGGCCACCACTTTTTTGGCCAGGATAGGCAAAATGAGGCGGTTCGTGTCTCGATGCGCCACGTGTCAAAAAGCTAAGTCGCGGTTGAACCCACATGGGTTTTTGTACAGCCTCCTTCCTGTTCCTTCCTACTCCTTGGAACTGATATGATCTATGGACTTTGTTTTGGATTCAGGACTAAGAGGGGGAGGGAATAGTAAAATTTTTGTGGTGGTTGATCGTTTCTCACAGATGGCACATTTTATTCTTGTCATAAAAGGCATTGATGCTGTTTCATGTGCTGACCTCATTCTTTCAAGAAATCGTTCGTCTTGCATGGGTATGCGCTACTATTGTTCAGATTCGGGATGCCAATTCTTGAGTCATTTTTGGCGCACTTTGTGGGAATAAAAGTTGGGGACAAAAGTTGCTGGGTTTTCTACAACTTATCATCCCCAACCAATGACAAACTTGAGGTGTGAATTCGCACCTTGTCCAACATGGTTGAGAGCAATCTTGAAGCGCAATTTGAAGGTGTGGGTAAGAGTGTTTGCCGCATGTGGAGTTTGCATATAATAGGCGGAACTCCACCCACCAGGTAAGTCGATTCCAGGTAGTGTGGGATACCCCCGTGCTCCCATTGATCTTTTGCCTTGATACCACTAGAAGAACACATACAAGAATGCTAAGAGGCAGCGCTGAGTTATTCTTAAATTGCATAACCACTAAGCAAAGTATTGAAAAGATGGAATGAAAGTATAGAATTGCGGTAAGAAGGTAGCAGGAAGTTAAACTTGAACGGTGATTGGTTTGGTTGCCTGAGAAAAGATAGATTCCAGTGCGTAAATCTAAATTACATGCAAGAGCGGCTGGTCCTTTTAAGATAATTGAGAAATAAATGACAATGCATATAATCTTGAGTTGCCACCCGAGTCGGGGTAGTCCTACATTTAACATTTCAGATTTTAAAGCCATACTTGGAGAAAGGATGGCTGAGGTCGAGGACGACCCGTTTCAAGACCTGGGGCAGGATGATGAGACAGTCACTCCTGGAGCACCCGTGATGCTCCAACCGTTATGCAGTCCAATGACCCGAGCTTCGAATGCGTACAATTAAATCTAGAGTGAGCCTCGTCTTAAGCGATCCTTTCATAGTTTTTGGGAGATAGATTGCTACCTAATGAAATGTTATTTTGCTTAGGAACATGTGGAAGAGGTATGAGCACTTGGAGAGAGGTGTGGAGGTGGATGAAGACCAGCAAGGACAACCAAGACAAGCCGGTACGCCCCCACGTCAACGCGGATTGAGTCGCCTCGGATTTAAGGAACAGCCGCAGTAAAACGGACGCCCAGGAGCATACGGAATCCGTTTTCGAAAGATGCCACTATGCATGGAAAGAGTAATTTTAAAGCTAATCAATGGCCTTGGTTTGACAGATCCAAATTCCAACCGAGTCAACGGGAATTCGTCCGAAACAAGTCAGCGTCCCAGAATCTTGCCAGGGATACCGTTTGTTGGCCCTTTGGGCCGTGTATCGGCTTAGAGCCTATAGAGGGCGCGTCCAGGAGGGGTGGTGACGACCCTTACACTATCTATTCTGTAGCCGGCACCCACGTTAGTTTTTGGGTTTTGCTTTAGATCAATCTGTATTAGAACAGTCGCCGTCATCGGTTGTGAAACCCCCAACTCGAGTGCTTAATCCATTCATAACTGCAATTGTCATTTAATTGATTGCGTCTTTCGGGTCTTGCTTGTGTTCTTCGTTTCGCAGTGCAGGGATACCCTTCTTGGCGGGTCAACACGAAATTTTGTGACACGGTTGATAACCAGAGGGAAATCGTGGTGCTAAGTTGCAGGAAATCGGATCTTCTGATCTGAAGCCGGATCGGTGTGTCGCGTTCCACCAAAAACGAAAGCTATCTATCTGACGGAAGATTGGGAACCCCGTTCACCATCAGCCGTGCCCGCGGTTATGGGCGAGCTGGAATGTGAATGTTTTTCATGATTAGTCCACCATTTATTAATTAATGTTGAAATGTGATATAAACATCCAGATTGGGATGGTTTGGGCCTGTAGTAGCCAAGTAGGCTGTACAGCGTTGATTAATATTGCTTAATGCTTCACTGTTTAATTCTCTTAAATATTTATTTAAATGCTATTTATGGCAAATTTTAGCCCTATATGCCATCCTTTGCAATCCTGTGCACTTGCATATTTGCTGTGTGACTTGTTGAGTATTCCATGTATTCACCTTGCAATATCAAATCATCAGAAGAAGAGTACTACAGTGAAGGAGAAGATCTAGAGGACTAGGCTGGGTCCAAGTCAAGTTTGCTTGTGGATTGTGGAGATGTCGCTATCGCTAGTTAATTCCGTTGTTTAGGCTTTTTATTTGTTTGAGAGGTTCCATCGGCCTCTATAATAATTATAGATTCATCACTTTATTCAATATTGATTTGTACTTTGTTATCAAATTTGTCATTATGTACCTCGGTTGATTTTTGGACGAGGATTTAATACACATGTAAGCATTTGGAATTTTGGATGGAAATTCTGGGCGTGACATGGATCCCCCTGGCGTCACACTCGGGGAGAGTCTCCTGCAGTGCCACTCTCCCTGATCGTTGCAAAGGGCGAGGTCCTCCCTGGACCGGATGCTGGTGGCGACGTCGTTGACGCCGACGACTGCCTTCACATCGTCACGAGCTCCTCCGCCTCAAGTTGCGGGTCCTCGCCAATGTGTGTCCTGGATTGGTGTCGTGGTGGCCGGTGTAGAACCATGCCAGATGTGGAGCGCCGTTGCAGAGGGGCAGCTAAATGCTGCAGGAAGCTCTCCCACCACTATCGTTGGTGGTCAGCCCTGCTGCATCAAGTCCAGCCAATCCGGTTCATCACTAGCTCGAAGCGAGGGTCCACCTCGGGGGCGTCTTCCCAAGTTGGGGTGCGACAGGCCGGTTCCGTAGGGAAAAGAAGGTGAGCATTGGGCTCCACCCCGAGATACACCCAATCGTCGCGCCAGTTGTCCCACTTATTGCACAACGATGACTCGATGTATAGGCAGGCCCCCGGTGCATCCCGTGGATGAAAGCCGCAGCACCCATGGTCTCTCCTCGTCGTCGTTGTTCTTCTTACCGACCGAAAGCCACCAGAGTGTGAAGAAGCACCGGAACAGCGCCACCGAGGGGTGTGCGGGTTCACACCATCCACACACCCGTCTCACACACAGTGTGCGAAGATGGCAAGGATGGCCACCGCGTTAGGAACCCAAATGGGCCAGCTGTAGATGTCAAACGTCTCCAGCATCTGCATGAAGAATGTGGAGAATGGCAACATGAACCCGGCGGACGCGAAAGGCTGGAAGAAGACAATCTCCCCTGGCTCATTTGAAGCAGGCGGGCTTCACCAGCCCTCACCGCCGATGGCTCCCCTCATGTTGGGCAGCTGACATCAGCCCGACGGACTCTCTCCACCCCCGCCTCGTCGCGGAGAATGGTATGAGGTGGTGGCAAAATGTCTGCTTGCTCGTCACTCAGCAACTCAAGAGAGCGTCTTTCTCTCGGTATCTCAGGTGTGGATTGGAGAACGAAGTATGCAGAAAGCGGAAAGCTTGAAGGCGGCGAGAAGTTGGGGACGCAAGGAAATCAACAACAAGATTGCAAATGAAGCAGGTACGGAAGGCGGCGCGGGTGTGGTCCTCTCCTACTTTGTAGGCCCCATGCCCACTCACTCGCTCGCTCACACACCAATCGAGGAAACGTCTCCTCATCTGGCATAGGTAGTCATTTGTTATCCCTAGAAGCACGCGCAACGGAGTGGGGAAGTGCAACGGCAGGTGTCGTTTCGTCTCCCATGTTGTCAGTCCGTGCGTGTGAAGAGCAGTTCCGCTCTAGCCCGAGATAACAGGACGCCAAGCGGCTCAGCACCACGCCGCCACCGCCCGTTGCAAGGATGGGCCTCACCCTCGGTCTCTGCCAAGCCATCGCCCAACACTAAGGCCGGGGGCTACTGTCAGTGATGTGGGAGCCAGGGCTCCCACCACCAACGGTTCGGGGTGGCCTAGCGCCACATCATAGCATTGCCAAGGGCCGACGTAGAGTAGAGCTAGAGCGTGTTGGCATAGCGCACGAGGGAAAGTAAGCCTCTGTTCCACACTCCTACTTGGTGACTTGGTGCACCTCACATGTTATATGTGAATTGTGATGCAACCCGAAGCAGTAGAGATGTGTAGGAATGAAAATAGATTGAAAACTATTGGAAACTAGCTCTATCATACTACCTTCGTTTCAAAATATAAAGACTTCTGCACTTTTTCAAAATAAAAATTGGAAACAGAAATCCCGGATAAGAAAAGGAATCAACTATTATCGAATGCAGATATGGAATGAATACGGATTGTAACGAATACAGTAACAAAAATTGATTGGAATATGAAAACCCCTCGAACTAACCTTACTAAATCAACAAAAAGGTATAGCTTGTTATTTTCTAAAACAATAGATCAAACATTTCAAATTTTAGCAACTACTAATACAACTAGATGCTACACATAGTATTAGTTAAGATCCTTTTTTATATCTGGAAGTTTAACCTGGGCATTACCTGTTTCTCAACAAATTTCCGGTATCCATCTTTTAGTGCAAGATATACATCGCTATTAGTGCAATCATGCTCACATAATATAGTTACTAAAATAAGCAAGAACTATAACGTAAGTAGTCTATTTAGGCCAATTTGGTGGATATGGCATATAGGCTAGGTTAGACTACTTAGGCCAATTTGGTGGATATGGCATATAGGCTAGGTTGTGCCTGGTATGTAGATATCCAAGAAAATATCCGAATAGTTTCCGATCGAGTCCGGTTTCTGTCGGATACTAGCCTTACCATTTTCATTTCCTTTTCCAAGAAAAAAAATCTGAATTCATTTCCATTTCCAAAACTATCCGAAGAATATTTGTCTGACATTGTCCGTTTTCCCAAAAAAAATGTTGGATCTCAAAAATATCCGAACTGATTGGCATCCCCGGTAGAGATGGGTGAATCCTTTGACCCAAAAGGATTGGCTAAGCGCGAGGCAGATAATGTCTTCCTTTTTTTTAATGGGCCGATCAAATGTGTGGTTCACAATCCCGATGAAAATTGGTCTAGTTTTCGTGGAAACCAGACTTACTAGACCGATCAATAACACAAACCGCTCGGTTTTTCAGTGAAGTTCAAAAAAATTCAAACTAGATATAATTTTTTGACAAAATGTCTCGATTTTTGTCAATTTACCATTGGTTTTCAAAACCAAACTCCGGGAGATACCGCTCCATGAGGGTTTTTGATCCGGTAACGGATTGTGAACCCTGTTATCCCTTGTAGCTTATGAAGTGTTGAGATGATCAAATACTACCTTCGTCCTAAATAAAGTACATTCTAGCACTTAAAAGCACAAATTACTATGAAGTCAATACCTAAAATACCGTCATATCCAATAAATGAGATGTGGATAGCAGTGACAGTGTGATTGGGGGTAAGATAAGAAGAAATTTGAATAGGAGATGTTGAAGGGAAAAGTAGTATTATAGAGGTACACTCTATATAGAGACAAATTTAGTTCCTATAAAAATACGCTTATTTAGAGATAAAGGAAGTAGCATATACACCCTTCGTCTCAAAAGAACCAATCCTTGAATACCAATCCTTGAATTTGTGGTATGGAGCGAGTAGTACATTAATAGTTTATGCCCACTGGTTTATTCTTGATTAAGATTTGTAGTTCGAAAAAAACAATGATCATAAGCATCCAGAGGTGGTGATCCTGATTTTGAGAATCCAAAAACTAAGAAGGAAAACTAAGAAGACGATGAGAATTAGAGGTTGAGACCGTGTAATCAATACAGAGGTTGAAACTTAAATCTGTTTTGCAGACGACTGTGTTATCAATACCGAGATAGAAACTTTTAGTCTTACAGACATTTTCTTAGAGAAAGTTTGAAGATAAGGAAAAAAAAAAAAGAAAAAGAAGATCACGTAACACGAGATAAACCATTAACACATGATTAATTGATTATTAATTATTTTAAACTTAAAAATAAATTAATATGATTTTTTACAAAACAACTGTTTATATATAGAATTTTTTATAAAAAAACACAACATTTAGCAGTTCGAAAAACGTGCTGACGAAAAAATAAAAGGTTCTTTTCCCTCAACTAGTATTTCCAAACGGAGCTTTAGCTTTATCAGCTGTGTTTAGAGCTTCTATGAATTTATTTCTTTGGTAGCCCAGGTTGCACATGCACGCTATCTAGTTAAAATAATGTGGCTTATACCTAGGGCTATTAACTATATAAAATAATGTGGCTTATACCTAAGGCTATTAACTATACGTACATAAGAATTATATATGAACATTACCTACCGCCTCCATTCCAAAATATAGCAACTTTTTTCCGTTCCAAAATATAATAACTTTTTTAGTTCAAATTTAAACTAAAAAGGTTGCTATATCAATTTAAATTAAAAATTATATATTTTAGAGAGTATTAGTGTACCTGGATGGTTGCCACAACTTATAAGCTTACGGTATAACTCCCTCCGGCTGACATTGTTTTGACTTTTTAAGCAAAACCCTTTTAAGTTTGACTAAGTTTATAGCAAAACGAGAGCAACTTTTACAACACTAAACTAATTTCATTAAATCCAAAATTAAATATATTTGATAGTATAATTTGTTTCTCGTGTTGAAAATATTGTTGCATTTCTCATAATTTGGTCGAACTTAAACAAGTTTACTTTTAAGAAAGTAAAAAGTCACAGAGGAATCTACATAGACCATCCCATTCAAGCAATTGTGATTGGTTCAGGTTGCTGCATTTGTCAGATGCCAACATTTTTAGCCCCCTGCCCACACGTTGCAAAAATTTGCCACAGGTGCCGATAAATTTTACACCCAACAAACTGCAGCAACACTTGAGAAGAATGTTTGGCATAGCATGGCACCAGCCAAACTCTTAGCATTGCAATGAGCAAAAGGAAAACGTGAACAAAGAAATGCATCCTTTTTTCACTATAAAGATCAGTTAGAATAGAAAGAGGGCAGAAGAACAAAGGCAGCCATGATAGAAGAACATGACTTAAAACCTAAGTTACAGGCGACAATGAGAGAACTGTGGATAATACACATTTGTGGACCAATATATGTATGTTAGTTTTGTATCTACTGTATCTATGAAAGATCAAATGACCCTTGGCCCTCGTTGATAGCATAAAGCAATTTCATGTGCATAACTTCCTGCAATAATGTTCCGAGTGCAGCAAATGTTCGTTTAAAGAAAATACAGAAGGTAGAACAAAAAAACTACTCCAGTTTTTAATAAATGACGCCGTTGACTTTTGTCTTGATGTTTGACCATTCATCTTATTCAAAAAAATTGGTGTAAATATACAAAAATATGAGTCATGCTTAAAGTTACTTCAATGATAAACCAGGTCACAACAAAATAAATCATACTTAAATTTTATAAATAAGACGAATGGTCAAACATCATGTCAAAAGTCAACAGCGTCATTTATTAAAAACCAGAGGAAGTACCAAGCAAAAGAAATCAAACCTTGGTTGAGTATGGCGGAAGTTTAAGATAATTAGCACAAGTCATCACACTAGGCAAATCATCATCCACAGACTCTATAGCTCCAGGGGCATTAGACTTTTTCACCGCAGTAGAGAGCTGGCAATCAAATAAAATGCAATTTCTAACACGCAGGCACAACATCATTATGCACTACCGATCAGTATAATTGAAACTGCCATACCTTCCTAACAATTGTCAGCTTGGGATTCAGAGCAGCTAGACCACCAGGTGGAAGCCGAGGAGCACCAGTCACAAATTGGCAAAAAGCATGTTGTTGCTCCGGAGTGAATTCTGTCATGATCTCAAGTAGCTACAAACCACCAATAAAATACCAACTTAGAATTCCGAAATCCAAAAAAAGTATTAAAGATGTGGATACACTCACATTGACAACTGCAGGACTCTTCGCAGTATAACCATGATCAAATTTTATGTGATCCACAAGCGTTTCCAGCTGTGTAACGTCCATTTGCTCAGAAGATGTCAAAAATAATCATGACTGAAAGCGAGAGTACATTACCTTCCAAAGTTCTTGGCGACCACATATAAGTAAGTCAAGCTCTTGAGGAGCAAATATCTGGAGCGATGATATGTCAAATACCTGAAGCAGAAAAACAAGAGATTTTCTAAGATATAGTGCGGATGAGTTCTGCATAGCTGATTAACAATAGTTCACCACTCATATGAAAGGGTAAAGTCCACTTTTAGCCCTTCAAATTTGCTCGAAGTCCGATTGTTTTCACCTTGAACTAAAAACCGGTTATTTTTTACTATCAACTTTTGAAACCAGATAAAAAAACACCATGGGACACTTTTTTAGTGGTTTTGTTTGAAATGGAGGTGGTTCCTAGTTCATGCTCTTAATTAGGCCCACAACCAAGAAACTTATCTAGTTGAAGTTCATGTTAGCAAAAAAACACTATCATATCAATCAAAGCCACCATGAAATATGTTTAACGGTGTTCTGTGTCCGTTCTAAATTCTAAAAGTTGGGGATGAAAAAAAAGTGAAAATGGACTTCAAGCAAAGTTCAAGGGCCAAAATGGACTTTATCCAATATGAAAAACCTAAAACATAAGGGGACCTGATTGAATCCTGCTTTGAATGATTCTACTTGCCGCATTATCCCAGTCTTAACAGTAGCATCCACTACTAAAGAAATATATTCCTCTAAGTTGTATATGTTAACCTACAGAAAGAAAAAAACAATAAGATTAGCAATAGAAGAAAAGGGCAAACAAATAAGAAAACAGCAGAAACATGTATGTTCCATCACGTACCACTGTATTTTCTCCACCTTCCTTTAGAACATAATCATTGTAACCCGGAAGAGTAAAACTTAAACACAAATCTTCAATAGGCACACCTTGGAAACATAAATGTTCTATTTGTTTTTCATCATTAGAGCAGGATTCCAGAAATCGCTTACGTTCAACAAGAACCTGCAGTTCTTGCAATATCTTCCCAAACTCAGCATCAAAAGACAGTATGTCATACAAATCAAGCTCCTAGTCATCATCAACAGTGAACGTGAGAAAACAATACTAGATAAAACAAAAGGTTGACATTAACAGAAGATTGAGATAAGGATATCTCATACTTGTCCAAGTAAAAGTTTATAAAATGCTGTTGACAAAGGCAAGTCGAGAAGCCTTCCATCTTGCAATGCTTTTGCCATCACTCGACCAACTAAGAGGAAATGTTCAACAACTCTAAAGAATTTACTACCCTCTGAAGAGGCAGTATTAGGTGGCCAAGGCCGAGGAAATAAACCAAGAGGTGATTGTATCAAGTTACTTTTCTTAGTAAGTGAATTGTAGTCAAGCTCATTAGCTGTTAAGGCATCAGCTGCCCCATCAATTTTCATTCCTGAATCATCTGAACTAAACGATCTCCATAATCCCAAGCCAACTGTTTGCAGGTCATGACTTAAGAGAGTATAAAACTCCAATGTTGGACCAAGTCCAGTTCCAACTTCACCAAAGTATTCAACTTCAAGAACAGCTTTCTGACTGGAGAACATTTCCATAACTTTAGCAGCAGAATCCAAGATGCGCTTACGAGAAACACGAACTTTCTGACGTTGTAACCTACCAACCCTGACTTCTCTTTCAATAGATGAGTTGTTATTATCATCCTGTTGTTGCTGAACGCGATGCAATGCACGAGACGGTCCAAAAGCTGTAGAATAGAAGTATTGCCTTCTTGTTTCAAAACGAAACAGAAATGGGCAAACTTTTGTCATCTGATAACACCAAGAAGGTAAACTGCCACTACATAGTGCAAGAACATCCTGAATTTGCCGAGCAAGCTTTGAAGTCAACTTACTGTTGACAAACTCCTCCAAGGGTATAGTAGTTCCAAACTCATATAACCCATCCAGGGTATCAACTTTTCCCGCAGCAAAATCATCTGAGACCGCTTGAAGCCTCAGGCGAGGAGCTAGCTGATTTAGTCCTTCCAATAAACGCAACAGTGCTAAAATATTGTATGTTTCATTTGATTTTTCTAAATCACAAAGAAGTTCTCCTTGCAACATGCTGTCAAGAAGGGTACATTGTACTGCAGGCATACTTCCACAAAAATATGATTTGGAAGATGTTAGTGCTGACTCTGAATATCCAACGGATCTCTTATCTACTTGTTTATCAGCCTTCTGGTACGTTATAGTGAATACATCACTCCAGAGGCGGCTTCCATTGTTGGGTAAATCAAACCCATTTGATCTGCCTCCATCAACCTCACAATGGACTACTTGCCGTTGCACAACTTGATATAGGGTTAAATGTTTGCTAAGTTGCATCCCGCCAGCTGTAAATATCAATTTGTTACAATGCTCATTTGCACTAGTTTTGAATAATAGCCCGGCCCTATCTCGACTACATCTAAAACCATGACTATCACCAGATGCTAGCCCAGCCGTGGCAGCTGCAGCAAATGACATTGCACCCTGTGAACCAAATGTGCTTGGACTTCTGAATTCAGCAACATGTGCTGCCCTGCTAGAAATATTTTTACTGTAACCAGATGAGGCATGTGCCTGGCAACCAATTGCTAGTGAGGAAATACTAGAATCATCAGCATCACCCAAGTTTACATCATGTACTCTATCTGGAACACTGTCAGGAAAAGAGCCACGCATAACCTGCAGATTTCAACAAAATTCATAATCCTGTCCAATATCCTAAATGCATGCTCAATTGCAAAACAAAGAGAATAAATTAAAAAATAAATAAATACCACCTCATGATGAGCATCATCATCCTCTGAAACATCATCATCAGCAATCATCAAAGCATTAACAATCTCAACTGGAGATACATCAAACACTTCATCCTGCGTATAGAAGCTGTACTATATTATACAATGTGGAAAGTTAAAAAAAAAAGCACTAAGCCTAATTACGTCACGTGCAACAAAAAGATCACATGGCACGCCATACTAGAATTAGAACCATGCTTTTCTGACAGAGATATGTAAGTGGTCTATGTTGTTATACAGATAAGTAGAAGAGGTAACTATAAACAATTTGTAGAAATGCATAGATACTAACAGCTAACTAATAATATACATGATAGTCTCATAGCTAAATATAATATTTGGGCAATCAAACAGTTCAATTTGCTTTTTCAGATAGGATCAACACTGCCTTTCAATGACATCATGCTTCAATTTCTAAAATATTCATTTAATGGGTATTACACATTGAAAGTTAGTAGCATTTTTAACAGTGGCAGTGGTTCCTACATTATTACACCTATACAGCACTTCACTTGGAAGATAAATATAAAGCTCAGTACATTTTATTAGCATTTTAGATGGTAGGTCTATACAAGCCGGTTTTCCAACCCGCCTAAGACCTGTTCATGCATTCAGTTCATTTTCCCACTTGCTGAGACCTGTCCAAACCGGTAAACCAGGTACTAGATAGCATTTATTTACATATATGTGTCTAACTTGAAAATAGAAAAGAAAAAATAGTTTCCAAATTGAACAAAATTACAAAATGTGCTCCCACTTATGCATAGTCCTAACATTTTGGCTGGCAAAGTCCGCAACATCTCTCCAAGAAAGAAATAAAGTAAAGAGCTTCGATGAGCTTAGTTTTAACAAAGAAAAAAGGCAGAAGCTTCAGCTCATTAAATTTGACGATAGATGTCACCACGCAACATATGTGTTAAGAAATACTACATTATCCCTTTGAAAACCTTTGCATGCACATCAAATTAAATGCACTAAAGATGAAAGATAACAATGAATTATCAATCAGAAATTGGACAAAAATTACAAAACAAAACAATTGCAGGCGTGAATATCTAACCTCTGAGCTACTGTGAACATGTGATAGCTTCATTTCCACATCTTTCTTGGGTGCAGCTTTTCTCCGTGCAGTATTCCTAGCATTTGGTCCTTTCAGTTCATCCAAAGATGATTTAAGAACAGCTTTACCTTTTCCCTTGGATGTGTATGAGCTCCCCTCCAGAGAATCCTTTTTATTTGCACTACTACTGGCAGGTGATGAATTCAATCTTGTTGAGGACCGCCGAACAGACTGAGCCGATGAAGGCATTGACAAAGCACCAGCTGTTGTACTAGGTGCACCAGATTCAAAACTATTTCCGGATGAAACTGCAGGTTTCAAGATTGACTCACTTTGCTGAACTCTAGGCCAAAGGAATTCTTCAACGGCTGCTAGACTTGCTAAAGGATCAATAAGAACAATGTTGGATGAATAATCCCTAAGTGATTTTTCACCCTGTGCTCGGCATAGACGCAACTTGAAGGGTTGGGATAGAGTGCTTAGACCAGACAATAATCGAGATCCTCCCAAACCAGGTGTCCATCCAGCATAGCTAAGCACAACAGGGAAGCGTTCCAATGAAAACAACGCATCTTGCAGTTTCTGAACTAACAATGCCATGGGAGTTTTATTCCCTACCACATCACTTGGGAGGGCAACAGATATAAATGCCTTATATCTCCTAAATGCCTGATAGCGCAACTTGGATAGGTTTTGTTCTGACACCTTTTGCCTTCCAAATGTTCCACAAGAAAAATAGCTAAGTAATGCAGCAATAACTCCACTCCCAATGAATTCAAAAGTGGAAACACTGTTCCCCTTGCTAAGCTCAAACAATATTTCAGCTATTATGTTATCCAACTGTTCCTCAACACTACATAATGCATCAAAATTGTTACCCCCTATAGCCTTTGATTTCCCTTTAGCCTTTGTTTTAGCAATGTCAGCGGTGGTATTTAATTTTGCACAAAGTGCTCTCAGCTTCAAAAGGTCATCAGTAACCCCAACATCACTAGAGCCAGGGACAGAAGGGAAGTACTTATCTCTGAATAACTTTGCACGACTACCAACTGTATCACGAAGACTAGTATTTGAAAGCTCTGCCGTGCTTGATGATGGACTGGCAGTCACAGTATGGGACCCCTTTACTTCATCTAGCAAATTGTTTCCAGTGTTCACAGAACCACTGCGACGGCGGTTACGCCTAGAACGTGATGTTGTGCATGTTCCTGAATCAATATCTTTATCCAGCAGCGATACTTCAGAGGGAAGTGAACTGGAGTGTTCTGGCAATATAAGTGACTCTACAGCATGAACAACACCTTCCCGCACAAATGTCTTTGAGAATGTCATGGGAAGCTTTTCCATGAGAATTTCAGCTATCTGAAGAGCAGGAATTAGCATTTGTGGATCTTTCCATGCCAAACTGCCAGCTAAAAAGCTGGAACAATAAATACACAAGTTAGATGGAATAAAGTGTACATAAGCATATTTAAAAGAAAGAATGAGATCATATCTCACCTGGATATGTTTGTTGTTCCAAGGAGAAATTCGATCATTTCGGCTGAACTATAGTACATTAATTTCCCAATGACAGATAAGCCTTTGTGACGTATTGGACTAGTTACACTGGAACAATAGACCTGGAAGGGGTACAGAGTATGATCATTGAATCCGTACCCCAAATATATAGCATGTCAACATGATAAATTAGCAAAACAAGTGTCTGACCTGTGTCATGATAGGTAACAGATCAATACCAAATTGCTGTAGAAGTTCAGGATGATCATGCAATAACTTCTCCCGACCAGACACTTCATTACCTATTGAACCAGACTCCCCCTTCTTGCCAGAGGGTTTCTTTACAGAAGATCCTTTCACTGAAACATGTGAATATGCTGGTAACGAAATGATTCCAAAAGGTAGAGGAGGAAGCAACTCATCTGCAAGGTTCACAATCTCATACATCTGCATGACACAACAATATATTAGCAAAAATTGCATATGCAGTACATTCCTGCATTAAACATATAACTACTATGCAACACTTGGTAGCTTTTTACTTAATAATCTCTAACAGAGCTGAATACATATTAAAAAATAACCATACAATTAAAGCCATCTCTTGCTAAAAGAGAGCATCCAAGTAGTTTCTAATTCGGGGTACCAGACATAGGCAGGTCCTACTCCTACCAAGATTGAACAGTACCATCGCAAAATGAAATATTTTACCAGTGCAATATCTGGATATACTGATAACGCCACACAAGCATCTATAAAATATTTAAAAATGAAAATATAACATGTGCAGAGAGATAATATCAAAATGCAAGTTCAAGACCATCATTGCAATAAGGGAGAAAATACCATAATAATTCAAAACTTTGTTAAAAACATGTTTTAACGTGAAATTGAATTACTAGCATAACTATATTCCTCCGGGTAATGTTTTTAGAATTTGTGAGATGAAATACTTAACCATCTACATGAGCTGTCATACATCCAGATCCAGTATAAGCCATAACTTGCGAATTTTCATATAAGGCTGATACTCTCTCTTGCTGGATTAAATAAGTAATAGCTAGGTCTTAGCAGCAATATTATCAGAAATCACAATCCACAATTAGATCAAAGGTTCTTCCGCAGGACCATGAATTGTAGGATTGCAGCTTGTAGGATTAATATCCAATCGAAGAACTGTTTATTTCAACAGTCACATTTCTAATTTAGACTACAAAAGGAAACACCGAAACAGTAGATGCTGGGAAAAAATTCTCACAATGCTAAACGGTTTTATATTCAGTAGACATAAAGTACCTCAGTTCTGTTGTACTACATTTTTTTACTTGCACGGTTTTTGAGATACCGTGACCGCTACATTTTATAACTTCTACATTAAGATATAATAATAAAATTATGATTCCATGAAAGCTTTCTTAACCAAAAATCCTAAGATATAATTTTACTCTTCAAAAGAGGGAGTTGGGGGTGATAACACCTACCTTCATTCCAAATCTTTTATGGCTGCAAATATGTAGGCTTGCGTGTGTAATTTGTAAGTATTTTATAGAGAAAATATAGCATCTCTGCTTTTGAGCTAATATTACATAGGTGGTCATTGGTCTCATATAATCATGTATGAAAGTTTTCAAAAAAAAAAGTCTAAATAGTTTTCAAAATTATTTATTTTTTCTCAAAAACGCAGGAGGCCTGCGCTTCATTTCATTAAGAAGAAGAAGAAATATATACAACAGAGGGATCCACAAAGGTCTCATCGAGAACCCTCCCAAAAACATCACAAAAAGCGTCGCGCAACCAAGAACCCCCCAGGAGCAACTAGCCATCTAGGAGTTTTCAAGATTATTAGTAGTCAAACATTAGTTGATCATTTCAAATGGTGTCAAAGTGAGGCCCAGAGTTGAGAGTATGGCTGAGATACTTGGATAGCCATCATTATACTCTTCTTGAGAAAGGAATTGGAGTATCTACAGTTTCACTCATAGCATGCGAAGAGACAAGCTTACACCTTAACGTGTTGAAGATTGGATTTATGTGCACAAGTATTTACGCTTTCTCTCAGTAAAACAAGATAGATATAATCATGGCAATGGCATACAAGGATGTGGGATGTGGGAGCCAAAAGCCATGAAAGCTAACAAACTGGAGTTGGAAGCTGAATTATGTGAAGACACAACTCAAGAAACTATTGGCACTTTTACCAGGGATGAGATTGGCCAGCATGCTTATTTGATTATATTCTTTATGCCAGTTTGTGTATTTCCTTCTTGCTATATGTGGAACATATAGGCCCACTAGGCTGCTACTACTAGCGACGCATTAGGCCATTATGTTTATTTATGTTGATCGTTCAACTATGTTTACCAAATCAAGTATCATACTTTATGTTTCTATTTTTTTAATACACACACACACAAACAAAAGTGAGGGGAAAAAAGGTATCACTGTATTCTGATTTTGGAGAGCTATATCACTATACCCATCATACTGGTATATGTATCTCATATCGGTGCTTCATAGGTCAGATCCATCCAATCAATCTAGGGTCATAAAACTAAAATGGATATTGTGAAACACCGGCAAGAAATATCTGATAATTCTTCTTTTTTTCTAGATTGTGGAAGTTTTGTTGAACTTGTACAACATATTGCTGCCAAGCAACCTGAACTGTAGAGAAGCAATCTAAAATACAAAAGGAGGAAAGAATCACCCCAAAAGCTTCATTGGCAAAGCCAGTCAAGATGAAGAGGAATAAAATGATCAATCAGCATACATCATTCATATAAGATAGTAAGTGTCATAAACTAACTCAAAAAAGTTTCTGTAGAACCATAAAAACCTGATCAGCAGGCCCAGGAGATACAGTTGCACCAGTGACCAGACCAGAACCTGAAAGGATATCTTTAATTGTGCCACTGATTCCAAGAAGAAAAAGAGTTTTAGCTGCCAACGGTGACCCTTTTGCGCATGTTGAGAGAAGACGAATTATGCCCTGCAAGAAAGTGAATATAATGTTAGCAAATTCTGAATAAGTGCTAGAAGTAAAAAATATAATCAAAGCATACCGTATATGTTGATGTACTCAATGATGCTTGCCCTGTTGAGTTGCTAACAGATATTAAGCCAGCTGCTTGTGTAACCAATCCATGACTGCATAGCTGATCCAATTTCCCTGGAGATAACGCAAAAGCTTCCACTATACGAGTCAGGCAAACAGAAGCATGTTCCAGTATCTGGAATAGACAGACAGAGAAAGTCAACATCTTAAGCATAAAAATATCTTGCTATAATCAGAGTTTCAAATGTTAACTATACTTTTGCGTCATGATAATTCAGGAGATTCGTCAGCAGTGGAACTGCTTCCATTACAAAATCTGATGCATCCGAAGGAAGCTTTCTGCACATATTAGCAGCTGTAGACAATGCAACTCTCTGCAACAATTCAACATAAACTACAGTGAGCAATAATAAACAACGAAATCCACTTTATGCCATAGTAAAGTATAAGTGAAAGTCCAGATGATGGAAGTAGTAAAAGGTTTTGATTAATTACTTGAACACCCGTGGAAAAGAAGTCAAGGTATGATAGCACAGCCATTAGTGCCCCAGCTCGCAAGCATGCTGTTGGATGTTCCTGGGATATCTTCTTAAGAGCTTGTAAGGACTAAAGAACCCAAAGTAAATGTCCATTGCACATCAAGATCATCAACACAAATATGCAAATGTAGTATATGCATGGATCAATTACGTAGTATTTCATACGGGTAGATTGTTTGTGTAGAATTTGAAGGATAGTACAAAACAAGAAAACTGACTGCTAACTAATCTAAAGAATCAAAGAAGAATCACAACATTAAAAGCAAACCAAGTATGTCAGGTAGGTGATACTTATTATCATCCTATTGTATACCTCCTAATAGACTCAAAAGCAACAAGGGATTACAGCAAGTTTTTAATGGTACCAAATTAAATACAGCATTTTGAATCAAACCCAAAAATACAGTATGATCATATCAAAAACAGAGCTAGAAATTTATACAAAAGAAATCCAGACAAAGGAATAATATGATCTAGTTTCAATGGAGGATTACAGCACAAGTACACATGTATAATCAGATTATGACCTAGGCATAATTCAAACAAACAATATGCCACTTTTTTTCTCTACCACATTAAGAATAGCTGGCTAACCCATTCCCAAAAGGCAGAACTGGTGCAATATACCGGTGTTGAAAGGTAAATTGGTGCAAAATAACAGAACATGAAAGGTAAACTGGTAAGATACCAGCGGCTCTGCTTTGTAACTCCTTTAGATTATAATCCAAAGCAATTTGAATTTTAAAGTTGGATTTTTAAGAATTATAATAGGTAGATTTTTTACTTGTCTTCTCAGCAATCATGAAAAGAGCCAGGCGCCAAAAGTAACCAAAAAACTCCTAAAACCAATCCTAAAATCAAAATCTAAAATTCAAAATCAGCTTTGGAATATAATGTTAGCAAATTCTAAATAAGTGCTACAAGTAAAAAATATAATCAAAGCCCTTGGTCTAACAAATTAGAGTAAATTTCACAAAACCCTAGGTTTTATGGCATCCATAACAGAAAACCCCACAAAACCCCAGGTACAAGATTATATCATCCATTTGACTAATATATTTATCTATAATAATTGTAAAAAAATGTATGACATTTTTTAGTACATATACACGTTAGCTGCTTTTCAACAAGTGTTGATCGTCATGGTTTGATCATTTATGTGTATATTTAACCGATTATCATGTCATTATCAGTTAGGATTATCTTAAGTTTTGTGCAGTGCAAAATTGAGAAAAAAAAGATAAAGTAGACAAGAGGGATATGTGCTTTGAGTCAACTAATGTGAATTTATGTAAAAATAATCATATATAATAATGAAATATGAGTGCTTTATATAAAGTGCTTTATATAAATATGGGGTTTCTTGAAACCTTTTGCCCCAAAACATGGGGTTCCTTGAAACAAATCACAATAATTGGGGTTTTGTGTTAGAGATGCCTCAATACCTGGGGCTTTGTGAAATTTACTCAATAAATTATCCACTTCTAAAGAAACTTAACACCCTAGGGGTTCAAAATCCACTGTAGCAGAACATGAGTACACATGCTAGCAACACACTTGGGCTTTCATCCTTTTTTCCTCCAGAACCCACAGGAGATTTCTGTCATAGAATAGAGGAAATGAGGAAATGGGGCTTTCATCCTTAGCTGCTACATCTGGACCCTCGGGCATTATATACTACTGCTCTACATTTTAATCTACCACTTATTGGCAGCAAATGCCACCCGCTGCTTGAGTCAGCGTGGTCCAGAATAAGCACAAAAACCATGGTCCATGGCATTTCTAAAGGGAACAGACATTCCATCCTAACATCACTATGTAGGCATTCTAGCACCAGAATGCGAAAATCGTAGAAATTTAATTACTCATCAGTAAGCTCAAATTGTTATGAAGGGTTTTTCAACCTTAAGAGGTTGCAGGTCAGGGTTATATGCATCGACAAAATGATGTATATATTACATAAGGATGATTCTGTAAGCAAAGAACTACATCAAACAAGAAGATTGTGAAGCAGTATGTACTAAATAAAAGGAAAATAACAGATGCAACAAAGGAGTCTGCACCTGCTCAGCCAGGTCCATGTATTCAATTGTGAGAAGCCGGGAGCAAAAACATGGCACCGCTCCGTAATGTACGACAGCAGAGCAGGATGATGGCAGCACATCACAGAGGTGGGTCAGGGCCCGTGCTGCCAGCAGCATGATGTCAGGGTTGTTCTCGTGGTTAAGCAACCCGACTAGGATGGGCACAAAAGAATCCACAGAGAATGCCCCGAGTGAATCTTCAGTGCCTATGGAGAGCATCTCGCAGAGCTGTGTTAGCACCTCGACCTGCCGCCCCTCCTCCCCATCTGCACGCAGCTCCACAAGTATCTTCTTCAGCCGCCCACCTTGCTGCCCAGATACCGAAAATGATGATGGAATAGCGGCAGCTGCAGCAGCTGACAGGGCCGACGATGGCAAGATATCGTCTAGCCCAGCACCGAGCTTCTTAAGCAGCCCCCGCAGTGCGCTGCTCGCGGAGGTCAGGCTGTGGGGAAAGGAGCCAGAGCCAAGCCCCGCCTCATCGTCATCCTCGGCATCGTCGAAACCTAGGCCCAGCAATCGCTCGGCCTCTCGCGCGCGTGAGGCCTCCGAGGGCTCTTGCTGCTGCTGCTGCCCCTTGCCCTTCTCCTCAATGGAGGGCCGACCACGACGTCGATGCGGGCGGTTGGGGATGTTGTCGGCCGAGGAATTCATCGGAGGAGGCGGGGCAATCGCAGTCGCAGGGAGGGGCTCAGAGGCAGCAGCAGAACGCCGGTTGTGAGGAACGACCCGCGCGGGGCTGGAGCCGGCGGTGGGGTTAGGGTTAGGGTTAGGGGTAGGGGTAGGGGTAGGGGTAGGGCGGAGACGCTTGGAGGAGCGGGACGACGGGGTGGTGGAACAAGAGGCCTCCGCCCGCTTGCGGTTACGCGTTTCCATACAAAGGGGAAGGGCGGGACCAGTGGCCGCCTCGCGGCGGCAGTGGCGGTGGCGCCGGTGCCGGCGCGTCTAGGAGGCGATGGGCTGCGGAGGAGGGGGCATCGACGGGGGATCTGTGTGGGGCTGGCGGGATAACGGGGAAACCAAGGCGGCGGCCGGTGGTGACGACGGCGAAGCGAGGACGATAACGTCCAGAACCACGGAGTAATTTGGGATTCGGTGCTTGGATGAATGTGTCAACGCCTGGTGATGTACCGTAATCTTATCAAATTTTGGCCTTGGATCAATGTAACCACGGGGTAATTTGGCCTAAACGGCAGATATTGTAATCTTATCAAATTTTTTCTCCTATATTATGGCATTGTCTATATTTGTTTTTTATTGATATTGATAAAGTGTCTGTGCGTCACAACAAAAATAAAAGACAAAAAGGTTAAGAGAAAAGAAAGTAGATAGCTATGTGAGAGAAAAAAAAGTGCATAATAAACCGATAACTATGTGCGGCGACAGTAGAAAGAGAGGGCGGTCTTTCTATATATAGAAAGACGATGGCACGCTAAACTCTAGCCGAATAAAGCAAGAGGAGAGAGGACTATGATGAGAAGGTTGACAACTCGAGTAGACATGGGTGGGCATAATAAAATGATCTAGATCCATTACACCATAGTTTATAAACAAAGATAAAACATTAGCAGCAACACCATAATTTAGATATGTATAAGCATGGAGAAGTGAATTAATATTTGCATTTGCATATTTGCTAAAAAAGAGAACAAAAATTCTAAGCACAAAAAAAACCATCACTTGTATACTTGTCGACTCTGCAAATAAAAACATAATGATAATGACTCAGGGTGAAATTTTTTCCTCGAAACACTGCATTGATGATAATATGTAGAAAAAGTATCCGTACGTTATAACAGAAAGAAAAGGATGAGAACGTTGAAAAAAAGAGAGTGTGGTCGCATATAGCTGAGTAAGACGGTGGCGTGGAATTGGAGAGGGGGTGGCCGTTCAACTGCAGAGAAAGATAGCGGCACACTAAACTCTAGCTGGAAAGAGTGAGAGGGAAGAAGAGTATTGGGATAAAGGAGGCAGCTGGAATAATAACCCTAAATCATATCATGGTTAGTCAAAAAATGATAAAGGAAACATAACATTGAATTTGTCTTGAAATTATAAACATTGTCAGAAAATAATTTCAAGTCATAATAAAATTTTGTACTAAAGGATTCCATTTAGCCAGAAATAATTTAAAATCTGGAAGCAAACTTTTGTAATTTTTCATGTATAAAGTCTCAAAACAGTGAAAATACTCATTCCTTGAAAAGAAAAAAATTAATCAGGTCAAGAAAACTAATAAACATAATTTAGCCCACTAACCAGCCAGTGGTTGAGAAGTTATAGGCGCAACCTGTTATGCAACCGCACATGCATGGCCCACTTATCGTACTTGGGCCTATTCGAGCGGCCTAGTTAGATGCACAGTTATTTGGACCAGACCGGACCAACGGTTGGATGGTAAAAAACTGAACCAGATACTACGGTGGTCCTGTTCATTTAAAAAAGACCATCTACATAGTCAAATCGCTCAAAACGGATGAATCGGCGGTTTTCTATGGAACGAACGAACCAGGCGGTTTCGTGTGAACAGTACTGGATCGCTTTTACGGTGTTACCCTCTCTCTATTCACTGCAACACCTGGGATTGAGGGGGTATAATTGGAAAGGTGAGTTCTTATCACATTGGGGATATACAGGCCGTTCGAAACGATTGATTGTTTGTGGCTACTTCCTCGATTTCTATTAGCACGCTTTCCAAAACATAAAATGGTGTGTTTTTTATAAAAACTTTCTATATGAAAGTATCTCTAAAAATCAAATAGATCAATTTTTCAAGTTTTTAATAATTAATACTTAATTAATCATGTGCTAATATGTTTCTCGTTTTGCGTGCGGCTTATAAGCCACACACATAAGCTGATTCAAACACCCCGTTACTGATTTAGGATTGTGGCAGCAGCTTCAGTACATCACTTGGACTGGGAGGGCCAAGCGTGGCGGCACCAACTAGAGGTGAGCCGAGCACCACAGCAGCGAGCAGGGCGGCGTCTCCAAGTAGCCAAGTAGGGGTGCCGTCGGCGAACAGGGCGGCAGCGGCGAGCAGCTGAGCAACGCGTTGAGGCGAGCAGGGCGGTGGCGCTGAGCAGGCTGTTAATTTCTTGTTTATTTTCTCGAATCCATAATCATGTTTTAAAATCCCTAATTGCTATGTCAGATCTAGAATGAAGTTCCGATTTGGTTGCATATGCTTGCTTGTAATCGAGCTTATGCAGTAATTGCATGACGTTTAGTAGTTCTTGGAATTTGTTTTGTTTGTTTCTTCTTCAAACATGTTGAAACTTCAAACTCTTCATAGTTAGATGTGCTTTGCAACCAGGCCGTGGCAACGATATGGGCATGGCCGTGGGCATACGGCGCTACCCGTGACCAATTGACAAACTAAGGCATAGTTTGAAGGTAAGGGAAGAGGAAAAAGAAGATCACACAAAGCGAGGTGAGCCATTAACGCATGATTAATTAAGTATTAGCTATTGCAAACTTGAAAAATAGATTAATATAATTTTTTAAAGCAACTTCTATATAGAAAATTTTTGCCAAAAAATACACCATTTAGCAGTTCAGGAAGCGTCCTTACGGGAAACGAGAGAAGTTTTCACCCCTCCCTTTAGATTTGAACGGTACCTAACTACAAATCCCCTACGCTAATGTATCTGATCTGAGTTTTGACCGTGACATTGGGGATTTTGCAATTTGAGGTCGATTCTGAGTTTGAGTTTTGTTCGGACATCTATCGATGGAAGCTCACACTAAGGCATTTTATCAAAGACGACGGACGTGGGTCTTGATGCAGGATACAGACGCACGCATAGGAAACATGAGCGATCTGCACGCGAGGGAGGAGTCGGACAATGGACGAAATGTTTTATTTGTTTCTGTAATAAACTAGCAACGTGCCCTTGCGTTGTTATAACAGGAAGAAAGGCAAGAAAATTGGGTGGAGAGGGAGAGGGAGAGTGTGTGGAAGGAGAGGAAGCGTGTGGTTGTTCAATGGCCAAGGGAACGGCGTAAAAGAAGGAGAGGGGGCATGTGGTTGTTCAATGGCCAAGGGAACAGCGTAAAAGAGGGAAATTGCTAGTGGAGGCAGATTGGGAGCTAGCGCATGCACCGACTTGTAGAGAGCGAGAAGAATGGGAACAGGGCTTCCAATTTTTGGGCACATGATAGGGAACTGTTGGAGACAAGTTTTTAGCTAAAGCCCATGATTTTAGGATTGGAAGTCATTTTGGGTATTTGTTGGCCAAGCTCTAAGATAACTTTGCTAATAATTTGGAGTTATATTACACCCACATAGAAGTCCTTTGATTGAAAGAGAAGGAAATTTAAAACTTGTTTTCTATTTATATCCAGAAAAGAAGCAGCAGGTAAAAAATATATGTATATCTAGAATAGAAAGACTATGATAAATAGGGATATATTGATGCACGATTGCACGAAGCTAGCTAACATGAGTAAATAGCTTCCGTAGATGCAATTAGGGGTGGACAAAAAACTCGAAACTCGTGAGCTAACTCAACTCGTGTAAAACTTGGCTCGACTTGGGCAGTTAATGAGTTGAGTTGAGTTCAAACTTTTGCTCATTTGCTTAACGAGCTAGCTAGTTTAGCTCATGATGCCTTAAAAATACAAGTCCAATATCCATAATCTGTAGGCATAAAGGCCGTAAACTCACAATTGTCCATTGTAACAAAACTTTGTAAGTCATGATGCAAATATAGCACATCAGTCATAGGCCCACAAATCATAGTATACACATATTTTAAACCATGTATTATGGTAACGAGTTTAATGAGTTTAACGAGCCAACTCGAGCCTTTTAACAAGTTGAGTCAAGTTCCACTTTCAACTCGTTATGTTAACCAGTCGAGCCGAGCTAGCTTGTTAACTTGACGAGTTTTTACGAGACGAGCCAAGTTGACTCGTTAGCCACCTCAAGATGCAATGCGTGTATTAAGTACGTTAATTTCTTTGAGAGGATTAGCAGATTAATTAACCGGAAAGATCAATTAATCAATTGTACCCTGGGCCAGAAAGCAAAGTCCACTAAAAATCAGCCCAACCCAATATAGATCAATGCAATCCAATCCAATAGCAAAACTCAGCGCAAGCCCATACGAGGTGGGATAGACATAACCTAATCATCTTTAACCCTAATCTCCAATCCAGTCACCGCTGCAGCCCGCATGCTTGTTTCTCCCGTGACTGCGCGTCACGCCCATTGCTGCCGCACGGCCATGCCTCGCCTCCTCCACGTACCTCGGGATCTTCCTCCCAACTTGTTGGCGGCAACCTCTTTTCTAGTCTGGGTGGAGCGGCACAGAGTGGCAGGTGTCCTCTTTGCGGTTGCGCCTCATTTTTTTTTTTGTCTTGCTCTGTATGCTTTGCTATGATTTTTTTTCAATCAAGAACCTGTGCGTGGGATTGAGATTGTTCACTCTTCTGGTGGAAGGAGTAGATGGAGAGGAAGTTGGTTTTTTAGGGATTTTTTATTTTTTTTTTCACGGGAGTTTTCTAATTGATGATTTAGGGTGCATATCAATAGCATTCATGAATCTCGGGGTTTTGGATGTTATCGAACAAGAATCTAGAACATACACGGTGTTGATGTTTCATATCGACAATAATTATATGGGGCTATGCGTTGGACCTAAAGCTAGATGGATTTTGTCGGTGTTTTTGTATCGGCAATAAGAATATGGGGCTATTCGTGAGATCTAAACTTGATTGATTGTAAAGGAACACGAAACAATTTATACTGGTTCAGGTCCTCGAGATGAGATAATACCTTACGTCCAGTTATGATGTATTGGTTTTGAGGTTTCTCTGGTGAGATTGTCCTATGCCCTAGAGGCTCCCTACCCCTCTTTATATACTGGAGGGATGATGGTTACTAGATAGGAAACTCAGTCGGATACGACCAATGGCTTTCCTTATTAGCACATAGAGAGTCCGACTAGGATTATATCACTTTCTTTATCATGCAAGGTAATATGAAGCCGAGTCCTACTTTATCTCCAATTGTAGGGACCGGCCCACCCTCTGTCCGAGTGGCCATAATTGTCTTCCTTGAGGTACCCGAGGACCGGCCCACCCTCTATCCGAGTGGCCGTAATTGCCTTCCTTGAGGTACCCAGGCCTATGTCCTCTACAGATTCGAAAGACAAGACGATTTATACAGTTTCAGGCCCTTGGTGTGAGGTAATACCCTACTCCTGTTATGGTGTATTGCTTTCGCAGTGTATCTGTTCTATCCCCGAGGGGGCTCCCTACCCCTCCTTATATATGCAGAGGGATGAGGATTATATGTTAGAAAACCCAGTCGGTTACGATCCATGGTTCCCTTATCTATACATGGAGTATCCGGCTAGTATTATATCCCTTTCCTTATAGTGCAAGGTACATAAAGCCGAGTTTTATCCTATCTATAATTACATGGGCTGGCCCACCTCCTATCCAAGGGGCCGTATTTACGTTCCTTGAAGACACTTGGGGCCCATGGCCTCCATAGTAGCCCCTGAGACCTTCATAGTCAAGTCACAGCTTGTTGCTGTGTGCTCGTCCTCCACGATGAAGAAATTTTCGAGTACTTTGCTCCTGAGTACTTATAGTTCGAGTACCTTTCCTCCCGAGTGCTGCTTCTTATCAACTGACAACGAGGCTATGAAGGGCTTCATAAAAACAATGCATAGAGTGCACCGAATAGGCGCATCTATTAGGTGTAGCCCCCAACTTTGTGCTTAATCGTAAAGCAATTAAACATAAAGTCAGAAACTTTTAACCTTTAAGTCTTTCGAGAGTGATATGTTTGTTAGAAATTTGACCCGTCACTCAATTATGACTAGATGTCGAGTGCTAGGAATCGGCTTAAAACACCTATCCTGTTAGCATATTTACTCAGTACCTTAGGCTTCATCGTATACAAGGTTTTACAACTTAGATAAAAAACACTCGGATCGTAAATAAAGACATGGTAAACATGTGTAGCCCCCGACTCACTACTCAATTGGAAACAATAACGTAGTGAGTCAGAGGAAAAGAAACTTTATTCATGAAGATAATATGTGAAATACAATGCTCAAGTATAGAAAAGACGTAGTTGTTCTATGTTCCAAGAGTTGCTAATCAGGGTACCATCTTCCCGCTTCAGTCGGTAAGCCCCCGGGCATGTCACCTCAGCCATAATGAACGGCTTCTCCCAAATAGGAGATAATTTGTGCTTGTCTTTGGTGGTTTGGATTTTTCGTAGTACGAGATCTCCCACCGAAAATACGTGGCCATGGACATTATGACTGTGATAATGCCATAGGCTCTGGAGATACCTAGCCAACTAGATCTTGGCGATGTCCCTAGCTTCTTCCTACTGATCGAGATCAACCAGTCGGTCTTCATTAGATTTTTCTTCATTGTAGGTTCAAACTCGCAGAGAGCCAAACTCCAACTCAGTCGGTAGCACAGCCTCAGCACCATAGACAAGGAAGGAAAGGGATTACCCTATTGCCCGATTAGTAGTCATACGAAACGACCACAAAATATATGGGAGCTATTGGACCCACCGCCCTGCATATGGACGTAGTCGGTCAAATACGCTTGTCTTGATACCTTGGAGAACCATGCCGTTAGCTCGCTCCACCTGGCCATTGCTCCAGGGATGTGCCACTGAAGTATAGCAGATCTTGATACCGAAGTTGTCGCAGAAATCCTTGGAAACACCGTCGGTGAACTGAGTGTTGTTGTCTGTAATGATGTGATTGGGGACTTCGAATCAGTCGATTATGCTTAGTATAAAGTCCTTTGCCCTGGCCGCAACAATTTTGGCAACGGGTTTAGCCTCAATCCACTTAGTGAACTTGTCCAGCATGACGAATAGATGTGTAAGCCCTTCTGGCGCCTTCTTGAACAGCCTGACCAAGTCGAACCCCCAAACTACAAAAGGCCAAGAAATTGGGATAGTCTACAACTCCTGAGTTGGTAGGTGTGTTTGCTAAACAAAAAATTGACATCCTTAACAGGACCGAACGAGTGCTTCCGCATCGGTAACCGTAGTCAGCCAGAAGAATTCTTGTCTATAAGCTTTGCCCACCAAAGTTTTGGATGCAGCATGGTTACCACAGATGCCCTAATGGATCGATTGTAGAATTTGCTTGTCCTCCTCTGGTGTGAAGTATTAGAACTCCAGATGCACTTCGGTGGTATAGGTCTTCTTTGACTATGATAAAGTTTTTTCTCCGTCGCTTCACTCGCTTGACTTCATTGCGATCTTCAGGGATTCCGTCTTCCAGTAGGAATAAAATAATTGGGCTCCACTAGTCTTGAAAAATAATAAGCACCTCCATAGGTTCCGGGTTTGGTGCAGCCTCTAACTGCACAGGTTCTGGCTTCTTCTTGACTGAAGGCTCTAGTAGTTACTCGGCAAAGACACTAGTCAGAACCACTTATCGTTTAGATCCCATGTTTGCTAGCTCATCAGCAGCTTCATTGAATTGGCGCAGAATGTGTGTGATCTCTAATCCATCAAATTTGTTCTCTATCTTACGTACCTTCTAACAGTATGCCGTCATGTTATCATCCGAGCATAACCAGTCTTTCATGACTTGTTCACCACGAGTTGTGAATCCCTGCGAACAACCAATCGTCGGATACCGAGCGAGATGGCAATACAGAGCCCGTGGATGAGTGTCACATATCCAATTGAATGCAATGTAAAAGTCATGTGACAAGATGTGCAATCAATAAATCATCTCCTCTAGTTGTGCATATTTTGTTTTCACTGTTTTCGGATCTTTATTGCATTAGCATAATAGGCTCATATACGCTAAAGTGAACAAGGAAAAATACTAAAAATAAATGGTTCAACAGAAAATTATAGAAAACTTCTCAAAAATACTATACATCACCCTAAGCCTACCTTAATTTTTTCCATCATTATACAACTTAGTTTGATACCTCAATTAAATCCCTAAAGTTAATGAAATCTGAATTCAACTAATTAATCCAGCCAACTTTGGAATTTCACCAAATAAAATCCATAGCTTATCTTCCAGTGAGACTCCTCCAGATTTTTGCCTTAAGTAATTTTACCTAGGGCTAACTCCTAAATAAGTCACATAAAATAATGAACACAAAACCCTTGCACCAGAGCTAACTGTAGCTAATCACTCTCTAAGCCGATCTTTGCAATTTCACCAGGGCTAAACCACCACTAATCAGGCTTTGCCATTTGACCAGTGGACAAACCAAGTATCCCTCTGCCTCCAGGTATTTTGGTTGAATTTAATTCCCTCTCTAGCAATTCGAATTTTACATGGCAAGACACACTCATTGCAGTCGCTTGGGACTTAGGGATAGTTTGAAGATGAGGGAAGATATAAGAGAAAGAAGATCATGTAAAACGAGATGAGCCATTAGCGTATGCTTAATTGAGTATTAATTATTTTAAACTTAAAAAATAGATTAATATGATTTTTTAAAGCAACTTTTATATAAAAAATTTTTACAAAAAATACACGTTCGGAGAACGTGCTCACGAAAAACGAGGAGAGTTTTCTCTATCCTTCACTATCGAACCCTGATCTCTCTTTGACCAGTTGGCCTTACCAGCCCAGGACCCCACCTGACAGCCTCACAGACGCGCCAGCTAACCAACCACTGCAGAGGATCCATGCCACTCGTCGCAACACCCCTCCACGTGTTCTCTTTTCTCTACCGGCCACATTAGAGAGTGCCACACCGTCGACCGTCGTGTCGAATTCGTCACCCTAACCTTCCCTCTCGCCCATCGATTCCCCTCACCATTTCCATTCCGTTCCACGTAGAAGCCAAGCAAAACGCTCACTGGATCGTTGGGAACGCAACCATCTTCCCCGGCACCGGCAAGTGCTCGGTCACCATTGTCGTCGTTCTAGTGCGCTTCGCCGCAATTCACCACCTGGAACACGATCCCCTACCCTCGCCTAATCCATTTTAGTGCCCTTCTTCCCAGGTCTCCCTAATTGAGTTTGCTGCATTGCTGCCATGCACACCTTTGGCCTCGGGAAGCGCCGCTGCTTAGGGTTTTCTCTGTTCCGACCGCCTCGGGGTACCTCGGGCTCAGCCACCGCGCCACAGTGCTCACCTCGGCATCCTCTTCAAAACGCCTCAAGAACCCCCATGAATCATCCACTAAGGAGGGAAATCGATCACCTTCTTCTCCATCTCCGGCCACCCGCCACCGCACAACGCCGCCACCAAATCCCAGCCAACCGGTGAGCCTTATGCCGATTCCTCGCACATGTAGCATCCTTAAGAGGTAAATAACCCCGTGCATGCCTCTACCTAGCCGCCCTTCGACTAGAGCAAGCCGACGACGTCGCCTCACCGTTTTCACTACCGACAAGCCATCTCCACCGTTGCCGCCGCTATCCAGACCTCGCCAATCCTCGAAGGACCTTCAGTGAGCACGCTGGTGTCTCTTTGCATGCACCAAATCACACGGAATCAAGCCGTAGCGCCATTTGCCTCAGCACCCCGAGCTTGCCCGCCGCTCGTGTTGCCACTGGCAACGATTCCGACCACCGCAGCCCGTGAGACCACCACCCATAGCTTCGCCATAAACCTGGCTACATTTTCTATGTTGGCCGCAACCCCTATCTCACCGTCGTTCACCACCGGCGCCATCAGCAAGATCGCTGGCCGTCGTCGCTCTGCTCTGTCCAGCTCTGTGTCGTCGCCGTCTCGCTTCCATGCAGGCCCAGTAATTAGAGCGGGAGGACTTCGCTTAGGTTGAGTTTAGAACTTCCAAGGTTTAGAGTGTAAAACCTGTTAGGCTTACATGTGGACCCGAGGAAGTAATTGTAATAACATAAAACTTGAAGAACTCTTAACGAAATCCAGGAGGGGTACATGGCCAAGGACCACGGGTTGGTTTCCTGGGAACCCGAGGGGCCTCTGCGCAAATGTTGTTACATTGACATATGGGTCCCGAGGGTATTTAAAATATGGAAATCGAAGAAAATGATTTAAAGGCGTTTCTGTTGAACTAAAAATTGTGAAAACTTGTAAAATTCATAATAAATTCATTTTAACTCCAAATGAAGCAAACTAAAATTTTTTGCAATCAAAAAAATTTGTTCTTTACTTCCGTAAATTAAAAATTATATAATGAATAAATAGATTATTTCGGATATAAAATATGTAAGAACTTCAAAAATTCATAGAAAATTCATTATAAATGAAGTGAAACAAGTTGCAATGGACTAAAAAAATTATGATCTAATTTTCTATGAACTTAATTTTGACATAAATACTTGCCAAAATATCTCTACAATTTGTGTAACGTATAAATGTTGTATTTGTCGTATACGAACTTCTAAAAATCATATCTCATACATAAAATTGATAAAATAGAAATTTCTTCATCATAAATCATGTAAACCAGTACCCACCCACTGTGTGAATTGCATACATAATAGAGCATGTTGTATTTTTCGCATTTTTGGTATTTATTTGCTTGTACGTTAAATTGTTTAGAGATCGAGTTCGCGATTGGTGAAAGAGTGGTTATAGTTGATGCTCAGGTTGATTAAGAGTAAGGCAAGTATTCTCCCCTTTTCCTTTAAAAAAATTGAATCCTATGTTTTGGGGAATAAAATATGTTGTTTGCTAAATTGCATGCGTAATTGCAACTATCGATATTTAAAATATGGAAATTGGTAGTTATATACTATTTGTTGTATATCCTACCTTGAAACTTGAATTCCCTACTATTTGGATTGAAGTACTTTCGAAGTGCTCAACTGGGTATATACTTGCTTTTTATGCCTCCAAATGCTTAGTCATGCTTAGAAATATACAATTAAACATTATGGACACTTTATACATGTTAAAATGGGCATTTTAATACTTTTGGACAGATGTTTATTCTCTGGTTATTTGTGAAATAAAATGATGAAAAGTTGTTTTAGACTCGGGCGGCAAGTGGTATACATATTGTGGTAGTTGCGTACCAATAGGAGGAGTGTTTGCCTGAGTCGATTAAGGATCGAACTCTATGTCACTAACTAATGTATACTATACAAATCACATGTGTTGGTTATGGGACCGCCTTAGCCTATTAAGTTGTTTATTTGTCTAGCCTTGCATCCTGGTAGGTCGAAGTAGTGAGAACTAGTCTGAGCGATGGTTTAGAAGAACTATCCATGTGTCTGTGTGGAAATAGTTGTTCGCCCACGGCATGGGCGTCTAAGTATATCCAACATAATGGTATGTGCTACGTAGAGGAAAAGATTGCCATGATACCGATGTTGTTTCCTGCTATGGCGTTAGGCATGGCGGGGCTCACCATCCTAACGGCACCACGGTAGCTCCCAAGTGTGAGGTTTACACATATCGTACTGGTGTAAGGTTAGACAGTAGGCAATGTAACGGCTTCGTTATAATCTCTAGACTGCATTCAATGTGTAGAGTGTGGTGGTAAGTGTTCATATCATATGGTTAAAGATGTACAAACTCTGCAGAGTCAAAACTAATTGATTAGCCATGTTCACAGTCAAGAGCAGCATGATGAAGTATCATAAGTATAGTTTTATCCTTTCTAAATGTGCCTTGTGAAAATGGGATGTGGAATAGTTTACTTATATTATATTTGAGCTTATGATGATAAATATGATGACTTGTTGCCATGGAGGGTAGCAAGAGATATATTATGGTATGATGATGACAATTACTATGATTTACATTATGTACATGTTTTAAATGCTTGAAAATTACCGTTGCAAATCCTTGTGAACTAAAATTTGCTTTATGCTAAAAATGAGTCCACAAATAGCCCTTCTTTGATATAAGCTTGCATGTAGTATGTTAGGCTTGGTTCTGCCAGTACATTATTTCGATAACATACTGATTCTTGCTTTATTTTTATGTTGTTGCTTTAGACTTGTTGCAGGTTTGGTGTTGCTTAGATTGAGTGCTACGTGGGACTCGCTATTTTCAGGATGGTTCTAACTCGGGGCCAATCCTTAGTCAGTTTGCCTGTGTGGTTGGGTAGACACGCAATCCGCTGAGCTCTATTTAGCCTGTTGGCCTATGTATTACTTTAGTTGTAACTCTAGTTTATCTATTTGTACTACCCTTTGATTTAGATGTCAAATGTTTTGATGGAAGTGTAGGGCTAGTCGCTTTTCCTGGGGACTAGCGATGCATGAGTATGGGTTATAACATTTGAGATATTTGCAGGAATGTGCTCTGAGATCGAGATCTCTGTGGTATATGTTTCTTGTCATCACCATCGAGTGGTTGATAAACATACTTCGTTAGCAGATTGGTGAGCCATCCCGATGACTATCACCTTTGTTCCTTACCCGGCATTGTAATTATTATATTGAAAAGTGTCAACCACAGTCATGGACACAATGAGGTTTGAGTGGCTATTTATGCGTGTATGGATCCCACTCATTCCAATAGCTTGTGGTGGTCGCGTTGGGCATTGAACGGTATAATAGTTATGGTGTCCCATAATGAGTGCCTCATACTTGGTGATATTGTGATATGCTGGAAAGTGAATCTGAATAACATATTTGAGCTTTTCTCCAGTGGGTGATGTCAGCACTACACCAACCTCTACTCCACTGATCCATAGTGAACCATCGAAGTATATTGTCTAGTACTCAAGTTTGTTCGCAGACGCAGCCGACTGAACTTCTGTCCTCTCAGCTATGAAATTGGCGAGTGCTTGAGATTTCATTGATGTTTGTGACTTGAAGGTAATGTTGAACGCCATCAACTCGAGTGTCCATTTTGCGATTCTGCCGGTGGCTTCTCTGTTATGAAGGACATCTCTAAGTGCGAATGACGTGATGATTGATACCAAGTGTGATTGAAAATAGTGCACCAGCTTCCGGACAGTAATGAGTACACCATAAAGCAGCTTCTGGACCTGAGGGTATCGCATCTTGGACTCTCCTAGGATTTCACTGACAAAATAGACCAGTCATTAAATTTTTTGAATATGGCCAGCCTCTTCTTGTTCCACGACCAATAACGTGCTAACCACCTGAGAAGTTGTCGCAAGGTATAACATGAGTGGTTCCTTAGGCATGGGTGATACCAACATGGGTGGGGAAGTGAGGAATTTCTTGAACTCTTTAAATGCTTGTTGGGCTTTAGGCGTCCATTGAAAGTTGTCAACTTTCTTCAGGAGCTTGAAAAAGGATATACCCCGTTCTCCCAATCAGGAAACGAATCGGCTGAGTGCCGCCATGCAGTCGGTCAGTTTCTGGACGTCTTTCTAGCAAGTCGGGGGCGCCATGTTCATGATTACATTGATCTTATCTGGATTTGCCTCTATGCTGCGGAATGATACAATGAAACCGAGAAGTTTTCCCCAAGGTACTCCAAAGACGCACTTTTCTGGGTTTAGCTTCATCTTGAATCTACGAAGGCTTTGAAAAGTTTCTTTTAGATCAGCGATGAGATTGTCTTTGTGCTTTGTCTTGATTACCACGTCATCGATATACGCCTCCATGTTGCGTCCGAGTTGAGAGTGATGACACTGCTGAAGAGCGTGCTGATACATTGCACCAGCATTATTGTCACACCTGGAATTTCCATCCAACATTCAGGTGCTTTATTGTGTATAAATTCTCGTCCAGAAATCAACCGAGACATATATGACAAAGTTGATAACAAAGTAATTGTTTACATAACGACGATATTTATTATAGAGGCAAATGACACCTCTCAATATAATAAAATCTAAGCAACGAAATAAACTACGGATGACGCGATGAGTCCCGCTCCACACGCACTTGACCAGGCTCCTGCTTAGTCCTCCAAGAAGTCCTCCTTGCTGTAGTACTTCTCTAATGATGATTGTTGATTGCAAGGTGAGTACACGAAATACTCCGCATGTCACATAGCAAATATGCAAGTGCACAGAATAGCAAAGGATGGCATAATATGGCTCAAGTTGCATAAATAATATTTAATAAATCATTTAAGAGAGTAATAAAATATTAAACATTAAACAATATTACCCCACACTATACCGCTCTCCAAATCGATATAGGCCCAACCACTCCAAACTAGAGCTAACCATATTCCACCATTCATCATCCAATTAAGATAGTGTGGGACTAATCATAGAAAACATTGCTAGGCCCACCCATTAACTGCAGACACGGCTATTCGAATAGTTTTACTCTGGCCAGAGGTGTACCAATTTACCTACAAGACACAACTCCACAACACATCACCGTGCACTTTAATGCCACCACGACATCTCAGAAAGGAATTGTGACAGGATAATTCATGTAATTTGCACAATAGGAGAGCCTCCCGCCAAGCCTCCGGTCTCCGATAGGGGTGATCAAGTGCCTTCCCGCAAGATAGTCCAACGCCCAAACTCATGGACTTATTGACATCTGCCAAGTGTGGACTTATATCAGCCACAAACCGTCATATCCAAAAATTCACCAGATTTCCCAAAGCTAATTTGTGAAAGAAATCCTCGTCCAAGAATCAGCTGAGGTATACAAATCGATAATTTGATAAACATTACTAAAACGATAAACGATAAGTACTTACAGAAGAGGCACTTAGTCCTCAAACAGAAGAAACACCACAGCGGAACAGAAATCCTAGCGAAGCAGCAGCACCAAGCTACAGGCAGCTCAACTGGGATATAAGCCAAACACCAAACTTCTCCTCCTCGCAAAACTTCACTCTGATGATTGTAATATTGCAAAACTGAGTACCACCCACCGTACATAACAAGTCACACATGGAATGCAAAATAATGCAACAAGATTCCAAAGGAAAGGCATAGTATGGCTTATTTACATAAAACATCATTTAAAACATTTGCATTTAAAACCATTGAAAAATAGTATAGTTTAATTATTATCAACATTGAACCAATCTCTGAATAGCGCTCCAACGTAGTTCAGGCCCAAACCATAACTCTCCAAACTGGGGTTATCAAGTTTTACTCTAGCCAGAGGTGTACCAATTTACCCACAAGACACAACTCCATAATACATCACTGTGCATCTTAATACCATCACGGTATCTTGAAAAGGAATTGTGACCGGATAATCCATGTAACTCACACAATAGGAGAGCCTCCCGCTAAGCCTTCGGTCTCCGGTAGGGGTGATCAAGTGCCTTCCTATAAGACGGTTCGACGCCCAAACTCATGGACTTATTGACATCTGGCATGTGTGGACTTATATCAGCCACAAACAAAGCTCTGGTGCCTCCTATTGAACTCAGCACACTTCAAATCTCGCTATTACCCACTCTAGCTTGTGGTTAGTATGGGTATTGATTCATAACAAGTAATCTGCGAACCGGTCCTTAAGCGTCATGAGCACGGCTAGCAACATTTACAATCCTAGTGCTCACAACCCACCATTTAGTCAAATTTTAGTGGACCATTAAGTTATTCTCACACGACCACAGTCGTGAACTAAATCATCATTTTATGTGAACTGAGTACTGTAATTAGGGTTTAAATGATAGCCCACAAGTTATTCTACAGTTTCTAAACCAGATTAAGCAAACTCCTAGAATTATTCTAGTTAACCCATACTTAAAGCTAGCTTGTCACATTACTCCCATAGATACAATGACAGGTAATCAAATCAACAAGGCCATAATCAAGAATAAAAGTTTCCCTTCCAAATTACATTATAAAAATAGATGGATAGTTGAAGGAAAAGATAGCTTCAAACTTAGGTACAGTATGCTCAAAGGGGTTGAAGAATCTGTGTAACTTGCCTTGCTGCGTTGCAAGTGCTTCCGAACACTCCTCAAGGAATCCCGACTCTTCCAGAACGTCGGCGGCTAAAGGCAATAAACAAAAATGAGCAAAACAGTACATAAGCTCACATCAATAGTACCATATTATATTTTTCGGGTAGATCTTGATTTTTAATGGATTTTACAAGTTGAATCACCCCAAACGGAGTTCGGATGGATTAGTTATGAATTTCTAAAGTTTACTGCCTATTTCATGTGTTAAAGAAATTAATTACAGATTTATGACATCATTTATGATTTATTTTAATTTGGAAAAAGATTTATGGCATCAGCACAGGAGAGAGAGGCGGCTGACACTTGGGGCCCACTGGTCAGTGAGAGAGAAGTCTTAGGTTCACGTTAGACTGGGTCTACCGAGGGCCTATAGAGGATCCAACGGCTAGGATTTAAAGGGGCTAGATTGGATGGCCCGGATTGATTGGGATTTTGAGATGGATCGGAGGGCTGAGATCTAATCCAACCTAGATCAGACGGCTAGGATTCGACCCAAAGATCTAACGACCGAATTTTAACTAAAGAAGGATCGGACGGCTCGGACTTAACCGAAGCGATCCGATGGCTGGGATTGATCTCGATCGGGCGAGGCATGCGGGCTGACACGGCGCTGAACTGGCATCGACGTGGCGGCCACGTTGGCAACTGGCGACGGCAGGGCAACGGTGGCACAGGTTCCTATGGTCATCGGCGATCAGCGGCACGGCGGAGTGCGGCGAAGGCAGAAACGAGTAGAGGGGACCAAGGGGGTTCTCATCGTGGGTAGAACGATGACGATTGGCGATGAGTGCTACTGGCGGCGTGCTTTTGGCTGCGAAGCTCCTCGGGTTCTCGGTGGCGGTGGAGTTCCGGTGATCTCTGACGGTCGGGGGACGACGGCCTTGCTTCTAGGCGCTCCGGCGAAGCTAACCGAGGCGGCGGTGAGCACTAAAGAGGGCAAAAGTGACGGCGAGGCTCAACTAGACCTCGGCGGCAGCGGAGCGGAGAACTCACGGTGCTAGGGCACTAGAGGTTGGGACGGGCTAGGTTTGAGGCGGAAAGAGAGAGGGGCGTTGGAGGATGCTATATATAACGGAGGGGAGGGGAGATCGGCTCGGATATGGCATGGTGGCGGCTAGGGTTCAATCTTGGAGTCTGGGAGCCAAACATGCTCGGATAGATGGTGGTCTCGGGGTTTATCCTCCATGATTTTAGGGGGAAAGGGATGAGGGAGTTGAGGGGATAAAAACCCCTCAAGAAATTTGGGGGAACCCCTCTCGGTGAGGCCGAATTAGAGCGGGATTCGCGGCGGCGGCGTCGGAGCGGCACAGTGCTCTCCGACTTGAGGTCGGGGACGACCCTGACCTGTCTGCGGCACGGAGAGGCACGGGCAGCCGCGAGCCGTGGGCTGAGGTGCGCTCACGGGAGAGGGGTTAAGTGCACAGTGTTGGGCCAAATACGGCCCGTGAATAGGAGAAGGGTTTTTATTTCATTTTTCTTTTGTTTAAATGCTGTAAAGCTTGTTTAATTCACCAAAAATACTTTCCTTGCTCAAATAAGTACTAGAAAATTCCAGGAGATCGAGGATTAAGCAAAGTATTTTCTAAAATTATCTCCAGGCCAACTTTTGTTAAGAATTTTTTTCTGATTTTAATATTCTCACTCCTTGAGGCTTTTAAATATATTTTCTAAAATTCCTTTTTACCCATAATTATTTTAATTAGGTAATTTCAGGGTGTTACAAACCTACCCTCTTAAACAAAATCTCGTCCTGAGATTTGGAAGATCAGGCGAAGAGATGCGGGTGAGCGGACTTCAATTCAACTTCATGCTCCCATGTTGCTTCCTCTTCCGAGTGATTGCTCCACTGTACTTTACAAAACCTTATCACCCGGTTCCAAGAGTTTCTCTCACTGGTCTCCAAGATACGGATAAGCTTCTCGACATACGTTAGGTCTTCATGTATCTCTATCTATTTCGGATCAGCTTCTTTGGTTGGCACTCGTAGGCACTTCTTCAACTGAGACATATGGAAAACATCCTCTACCCCAGCCAAGGTGGGAGGCAACTCTAACTGATAAGCAACTTCTCCTTTACGGCCCAATATCTTGTACGGTCCCACATAACATGGTGCCAACTTTCCTTTCGTCTGAAACCGGTGAACTTGTCGCCTTCCTCAAAACTGAGGTCTCTCCTACGATTGTCCGCATAGCTCTTTTGATGAGATTGAGCTACTCGTAGGCGCTCCTGTATAATTTTCACTTTCTCTTCTGCTTCCCGCAGAATGTCAGTTCCATATACTTGTCGTTCTCCAGTTTGATCCCAAAGTAGGGGCGTGCAGTACTTCTGTCCGAATAAAGCCTCAAACGGGGCCATATTGAGACTTGCCTGGTAACTGTTGTTGTAAAAGAACTCGGCATACGGTAGGCTCTTGTCCCAACTTCCACCGAAGTCTGTGGCACAAGCTCTCAGCATGTCCTCTAAGATCTGATTAACCCGCTTAGTCTAACCATCCATTTGCGGGTGGTATGCGGTACTGAAGTTTAACCGTGTCCCCATCTCCTCTTGGAATCTCTACCAAAACTTAGAGGTAAATTGGCTTCCTCTGTCTGACACGATGCATACACACGATCTGGGCCATATACAATTCTGCCAACTTGCTACCGGAGTAGGTTGTCTTGACTGGTATGAAGTGGGCCACCTTAGTGAGTCTGTCCACCACTACCCATATGGAGTCGAATCCTGACGCCTCCTTGGCAATTCGGTGATGAAACCCATCCCCACTTCTTCCCACTTCCATTTGGGAACCTTGAGGGGTTGTAGTAATCCTGCTGTTCTCTGATGCTCGGCCTTCACACGTTGGCATACATCACAAACAGACACATATTCAGCTATTTCCCGTCGCATACTAGACCACCAGAATTTCCCCTTGAGGTCTTGATACATTTTGGTGCTGCTAGGGTGGATTGAATACTGAGTACCATGGGCTTCATCCAAGATCAGCTTCTTCAGTTACTCCTTGTCCGCTATGCAGATCCGTTCTCCGAACCATATCGTACCATGTTTATCTTCTACAAATTCACTAGTCTTACCCTTTTTCATGTTTTTCTTGATCTCCAAGATGTCTGGATCATTGCTCTGAGCTTCTCGAACTTGATCCACCAGAGTAGGTTGTGCTTCCAAAGCTACCATGTATCCTTGACTGACTAGTCCTAGATTTAACCATTCAAACTCTTCACACAATTCTGAAGGTAACTGTTGGCCTTCCGTGGCGTTGCAGTAACTCTTCCGACTAAGGGCATTAGCGACCACATTGGCTTTCCCCGAATGATAATGGATTTCGATATCATAATCCTTGATCAGCTCCAACCATCTTCCTTGCCGAAGATTCAGATCTGGCTGGGTGAAGATATGCTTCAGACTTTTGTGATCCGTATAGACTTCACTACGATTGCCGATGAGGTAGTGTCTCCAGATCTTTAAAGCATGCACTACGGCTGCGAGTTCCAAATCATGGGTGGGATTATTATTCTCATAGGGTCGTAACTGCCATGAGGCATATGCCACGACTCTTCCTTCTTGCATTAGCACACATCCTAACCCCTGCCAAGATGCATCGCAGTAAACTTGAAAACCTTTCTTGGGATCTGGCATGATCGACACAGGTGCAGATACTAGCTTCTTCTTCGGCTCTTGAAAACTCTGCTCACACTCTGGAGTCCACGAAAATTTCACATCCTTCTAGAGTAGACGGGTCATGGGCTTCGCGATTCTAGAGAAATTCTCTATGAACCGAAGGGGAGATTGGCTCAGATACGGTGTAGCGGCGGCTAGGGTTCAACCTCCAAGTCCGGGAGCCAAACGAGCTCAGATAGACGGTGGTCCCGGGGTTTATCCTCCATGATTTTAGTGGGAAATGGATATGGGAGTTGAGGGGGCCTGCTCGACGTCAACCAACATCACCCGCTGCCTCTAGACGAGCACCCCTCGCACAAGCTCATGTTTCATAAAGCGTGGCAAGGGCAGGATAGCTTGGGCTGCAGCGGAGGAGAAAAAACTAGGAGACGAAGAGACTAAGGAGTATAAAGAGTTAGATGGGTGCCAGATGCGTAACCCTCCCCCCTTCACTCTTTATGGGCAGCAACGCTCAAAGCACGATCCTCCATGGCACGTGCATCGAGGGAAAGCCTTGTCAGTCTGAGCAGGGTATTGATTCCCCTACCATTAAGATGAGCGCCGCGCCAAGTTTTGCCAGTCTGAGCGAGGTATTGATTCCTCTACCCCTGAGACGAGCGTGCATGGGAGTGGGAGGCAGGGTGCCACATGTTTTTAACACTTCCCCAAGAGCCAAGGGATAGGCACGCAGCACTCACCGTTTTGACTTCCCCAAGGGCCAAAGGGTCGATGCGCGCCGCACGTCGTTTCGCCTCCCACGCGTCTGGCATGCGTGCAAGAGGCGCATATCCATTTCAGCGTGTGCCAACGGGTCGCGGATGAACAAGGATGCCCCCCAAGCGACTAGGTGCCACACCGCCACTGCTCGCCGCAAGGATGGGCCTTACCCCCGGTCTCCAACAAGTCGTCACTCGACGCTAAGGCCGAAGCCTGCTGTCCGTGAAGTGGGAACCGGGGCTCCCACCATTAGCGGCTCGAGGCGGCTTGGTGCCACATCATCACATCGCCAAGAGTAGTACGCACAATCCCGGCAACTACGCACAATCATGGCCGCGGCAGCCGCGCTTGAGGGATAACCTTGCCCTTCCCCAAGCTCAGCTTCCCCCAAGCAGCTCGGGGAAGGCGCGGAGGCGGGGGACATTAATGACGACACGACGGAGTGTGCTTCCTCACTTTGGTCTTCGTGCACCCTTCCAATTAAGGGCGACGAAACGTATATCTACCGGGCGTGTGGCGTGGGGGACAAGACGGCTCTGTAACCCACGCTGTACACCATCATCACACTTTCCTGGCAGGAGGCGTGGGCTGGCAGGCGGTACGGTCAAATCGCACTGGGGATAGGTTGGCTCGGCAAAACCGATGGCATGGTGCAGGGACTAGTGCGAGGCACGGTGCGGTTCTCGGCCTAGTCCGATGGGGGAGACGACCGTGCGAGCGGCCTTGCCCAGGTGCGCGCTAGGAAGATGCTGTGGCTGGCGAGATCGGGCAGGCGTGCGCGGGGGATCGCCAGGCGGACCATGGCGGCGGTCTGGCCCATCGGCTCCCCTGACTGGGCCATGCGATGGGCTACGTAGAGGGGGCACGACACTAGCTGCTGCTACTGATGGGCCTCCCATCACCATGGATCTCGCTGCTTCCAATTACACAAAGTGGCGCGGCTTGTTCCTCATCACGCTCGGCAAGTTTGCGCTCTCCGACCATGTTCTTACCGATGTGGTCTGCCTTGATCATGCTGACTGGCTACACATGGATTGCGTCGTCCTTGCTTGGCTGTACGGCTCCATCTTCGTCGACCTCCTGGAGTCCGTTATGGTTGCCAACACCATTGCTCGACAAGTATGGCGCAGTCTCGAACATCAATTCTAACACCGAGCTCTCAATTTTTCTACAGAGTTCCATACGTTCGTTCAAGGTGATCTCTCTGTCAATGATTATTGCCGCCGCCTTAAATCCATGGCAAACTCGCTAGCCGATCCGGCGAGCCTGTCAACCCTCATCCTAGCTTTGCTCAAAGGACTCAATGGAAAATATGATCACCTCCAGACAATATTACCCATGTAGCAGTTGTTCCCAACATTCATTGAGGCATGTTCTCCGCTTTTGCTTGAAGAAATTACCAAAGGGACTCGGCCTTCGGGGGCGTCCACTGTCCTCCTCGCATCTAGTGGTGGTCGCTCTGTGGGTGCCATCTCTGGGGGCACGACAGATGGTGCCAACCCAGCTCATGTTACTGGGTATGGCGCAGGTGGCCACAGTAGAGGGGGTGGTGGTGGGAATTCTTGCAATCGCCGCCGCTGTGGCGGCAACGGCAGCAACAACACCATCTCTAGCGCCAGCGGCTCCTCCAATTCGCAGCAACAACATCAGCAGCATGGCGGCCAGGCCACCACATGGCCGTCTCCACACAACTCGTGGGCGAGGACAATTCATATGTGGCCTGGCCTGCTTGGCTGCCCAGCTGCGCCTGGCCTGCTAGGCCCATCTCCGGCTGGCTCAGCTTTTGCCGGACCAATGTTTGCTGCTCCTTATGGTGGCCCATATTATCAGCAGCAGTAGTCGGTTGCCCATGGAGCCCATGGTCCATCTTTCCAGCTCCAGGCACAGTTCCAACCGCCTATGCAGCCAACCCAGCCTCCTGGGCAATTCTAGATGTCTTCGCTGCTGGCACAACTGTCTACACCAGCATCCTAGGCCAACAACTCTAGTTCCTTGCCGCACTGGGATCAACAAGCACTCGTCAACACTCTCAACACTGTCGCAGCCGCCTTCCAATGAGTGCTACAAGGACTCAGGTGCCACCTCTCACATGGCATCCAATGCTGGTATTCTCTCCTCTACGCACTCTCCCAACACTTCTACTCTGTCTCACATTACTATTGGAGATGGTTCTCTCATTCCTATTTCCACTGTTGGTTCCAGTTATCTCCATCATAATAATTGTTCCTTTCTTTTGAACAATGGTTTTATTTCTCCTAAAATTATTAAAAATCTGATCTCTGTTGGTCGGTTTGCTACTGACAATTGGTGTTCCATAGAATTTGATCCCTTTGGTCTTTTTGTTAAGGATCTTTCGTCTAGGAACGTGATCGTCAGGTGCAATAGCTCCGGTGATCTATACTCCTTCAGCCCGACCGACATCCACTATGCCCTTGCCATTCGTGTATCATCCACACTATGGCATCGCCGGCTTGGTCATCTTGGACATGAGGCTCTCACTCGTCTTGCCCGTGCTACCGTTATTCCTCCATGTAGTGATGTCTTTGCCATGCTTGCCAATTTGGCTACCACAATCATCTTCCTTTCACTGGGTCTTTTACTAGGGCTTCTGCAAATAAATTTTGACTTGATCCAAAGTGATCTTTGGACATCTCCAGTGGTCAGTGTGTCTAGATATAAATACTATTTGGTCATTCTCGATGATTGTTCTCAGTTTGTTTGGACTTTTCCTCTCCGATACAAGTCAGACACTTTCCCACTTTGTCCTGTTTCTTTGCATATGTGAAAGCCCAGTTCTCCACCACCATTTGTTCTATACAGTGCGACAATTGTCGTGAATTTGATTACGCCGCTGCTCGGACATTTTTTCTCACTAATGGAGTTACTATGCGCATGTCTTGTCCTTACACATCCCCACACAATGGCAAAGTTGAACGCATGCTTCGCTCCGTGAATAATATGATGCAATCACTTCTTTTTCAAGCTAGTCTCCCCGCTTCCCTCTCTACTCCGCTACCTATCTCATCAATTGCCACCCCACCAAAACCCTCAAATTTCATACACCATATTTCGCTCTGTATGGTCATCATCCCTCCTATGCACATCTTCGGGTCTTTGGATGTAAATGCTATCTGTTAACGCCAAAATTTGGTATGGTTCTTTATCAAATTTGGTTAAAGGAGAAATTACAGATAATTAGCGGGGATCAATCCAGAGGAAGCCGAGTTTGGAAAGGAGTCATGAAGACCATAGCGTGGCAGTCTAATGCCTTATCTGTTAATTAGGCAGTAATAATATTTTATCTTTTAGGAAGCCTAATCTCGTATCCGATCGGGCCTGGTTAGTGTTTTCTCTGTAATTAGGAAACTCCTGTTTCGTGTCTGATTAGGACTGTATCAACTCGGGGTATAAATACGCATACCCGGGTGCTTTGTAATCATCTCAATCAATCAGATCAATACAAACTTCGGCGCATTGCCACCCTATTCAACGGGTTCTTGCTTCTCGAGCCGGGCTGCATCGGTTAAGTTTGACCTCCTGTGAGAGGGTAAGTCTCGTTACCCCGACTACCGTTCCGACTAGGACTTCCTCGGTTAGGTCCGATATTCTAGTCGGCCTGCGGTAGTCGGCTTACCACGATATATCTGTTCTGTCTACGGCTGCATCAGTTAGGTTTGATCTCATAGGCCGAGTAGATATATCACATCACGCGTGCATAGATTTATCGGCTTACTGGGTGTAATGTATCATCAGTTTGTGCTGCATCGGTTAGGTCCGACCTATTAAACTGCTTACGATAAGTTATTCCTGCTAGGTTGATCGGTTTTATGCAAACGTTTTATCGGGATGTATAGCCGATAAGTTATCATATTTTACATCACGATTGCATTAGATCTATCAGCCCATCGAGATTCTGTTATCATCGTCAGTCTGTGCTGCAACGGTTAGGTCCCATCTATTAGACTAGTGATAATAATTCTATCCTTAATGAGCCGATGGATACTTATGCAATGTTCTATCGGAGTGCTTAGCCGATAGGTTATCTTTTGTTAATCAAGGCCGATTACATTGTTTACCTCACGTTTTTGGCACCCTACGCCATCATCGGCTTTCCGGTCAATACACTTCATGTTAATAATCGGCTAGTTTATTTACATTGTTTTTGGTTCCTTAGCCATATGGTAGATTTATCTTATCCATTTATGCCATCATCGGCTCCCGGCCGATGTATAAGTGCTATCTATATCGGCCATCGGCCGATGGAGCGAGTCCAATTCGGCTTCCAGCCGATTGGCTCATTGATCTAATATTTTCTATCTCTTTGTCAATTGCAGGGTCAAATTGACTGGCACGCCTACGAACCTCAAGATTTAGAACCTGCACTGGAGTTAAGCAAATCTCCCAGGCCTTCGCGTGTCTCAGACGCCGAACCAGATCATCGGCTCGTTCCCGACGCTGCCGGTGATTTTCGGCATCAACACGTTTTTGGCACGCCCAGTGGGACACGGAATTTCAACATGGCCGGAAAAGAGATCAAAACAGACAACGTAATCCCAGTCAGCATGGAGGATCTAACAGACGAGCAGAGACAGCAAGTCGAGCAAAATATGGCCAATTTTTAGAAACTCTGCTTGGAGTCTGTCGGCATGACGCGACAAGGGCCGATTCAAAAATCTCAGTTTCCAAAACCAGTTTTGGTTGGAGAATCGAACCGTACACCACCTGAGAGTCCACCAGTAAAACCCTTACAGGAGATGGTGAATGAAGCAGTACATCACGCGCTCATCAATCAGTCCGGGATCCTGGTGAAATCGCTCCATAATCTCATCAAGAAGACAGTGGATGGTTCGATTGCTCAAGAGCCTACTCGAGGACCGGTATATCTCCCACCTAAGATGGAGCCAAATCAAGTTACGTATGGCGCCATAAAAGATGTATCGGAGAACTTGTTTTCACACAACCAGACTGGGGGGCAACAAGATATTCCTGTTGGATACCATCGGTCTGCTTATTATGGAGGGTATCAACAGAACTACCCAGGAGGTATTGCTGATTCAGGTAATTATCAGAGAGAATATCCCAGGCAGAATCGGCTACCAACTCCACCCATACAGTATCAGCAGGAAGCCCCAAGGGAGGAAGACCATGCCGATATGCTGAGTGGGTTTCCCCAAGGGAGGAAGACCATGCCGATATGTTGAGTGGGTTTCTAATATCGTCACGGTGGAAAAGAAAAATGGGAAATTGAGGATATGCATCGACTTCCGGGATTTGAACAAAGCTACCCCCAAGGATGAGTACCCGATGCCGACAGCAGATTTGTTGGTGGATGCAGCATCAGGCCACAAGATTATTAGCTTCATGGACGGCAATACAGGATACAATCAGATTTTTATGGCTGAAGAAGATATACATAAGACTGCGTTTCGATGTCTTGGAGCTATCGGCTTATATGAGTCGGTAGTAATGACATTTGGATTGAAAAGTGCTAGTGCGACTTATCAGAGGGCGATGAATTATATATTTTATGATCTCATCGGCTTGTTAGTGAAAATTTACATCGATGATGTGGTGGTTAAATCCAAGAGTGAGAAAAGCCATATAGCCGATTTGTGAAAAGTGCTGGAAAGGGCCAAGAAATACGGACTAAGGATGAATCCCAATAAATGTGCTTTTGGTGTATCGGCTGGGCAGTTTTTGGGTTTTAGGTTCATGAGCGAGGAATTGAAGTTAGTCAACGGAGCATCAGAGCCATTAAGACTACAGAGCCACCAAGCAACAAGATAGAGTTACAGTCATTGATCGGCAAGATTAATTTTGTAAGGAGATTTATATCAAATTTGTCAGGAAGAATTGAATCTTTTACTCCGTTATTGAAGTTGAAAGCCAATCAAGAGTTCGTGTGGGGGGCAGATCAGCAGAAGGCATTCGATGGAATTAAGAGTTATTTGAGTTCCCCACCTGTTCTGATTCCGCCGCGGAAAGGAGTGCCATTCAAGTTATACTTATCGGCTGATGAGAAATCCATCAGGTCTATTTTAATTCAGGAGTTTAAAGGCAAGGAGCGAGTCGTGTTCTATTTAAGTAGAAGACTTTTGGATGCTGAAACTAGATATCCTGCGGTGGAGAAATTATGCCTTTGTCTATATTTCTCATGCATGAAGTTAAGGCATTATATCCTATCGGCTGAGTGCACGGTGGTTTGCAAGGCCAATGTGGTAAAATATATGTTATCGGCTCTAGTTTTAAAAGGGCGAGTTGGTAAATGGATCTTTGTCTTGACCGAGTTTGACTTGAGATATGAATCGGCTAAAGCGATCAAGGGACAAGCAGTGGCCGATTTCATTGTGCAGCACAGAGGGGATTATGAGAATTATGTAGAGCCGATCCCATGGACTTTGTTTTTTGATGGATCAGTTTGCAAGCATGGATCTGGTATCGGCTTGGTCATTGTATCGCCTCAGGGGGCAAGTTTTGAGTTTGCTTTTACAATTAAACCTTATCGGACTAATAATCAAGCGGAATACAAGGCGGTATTAAAAGGACTTCAACTTTTAAAGGAGATCGGAGCCGATATCATAGAGATTGTTGGTGATTCTTTGTTGGTGATCGAGCAGTTGTCTGGGGAATATGAGTGCAGGGATGATGTTTTGAGATCATATTATGATGAATGTACAGATTTGTTGAAGGATTTCAAGATGGTATCAATGGATCATATCCCTAGAGAACAGAATTTAGAAGCCAATGATCTTGCACAAATTGCTTCGGGTTATCGGCTGAATAAACAGGTTGAAGTTGAAATAGCCGATAATTATATTCAGGATAAAGCCGATGATTGGAGACAGGAAATAATTGGTTATCTGCAAAATCCGTCGCAATCGGTTTCTAGGAAACTTCGGTATAAAGCTACTAAATATGTGCTGCTTGATGGAGAATTATATTATCAGACTTTTGAGGGAGTTCTGCTGAGGTGCTTGAATTTGGAAGAAGCCAAAGTGGTGATGTGCGAAGTGCATGAAGGCGTTTGTGGAACTCATCAGTCGGCTCATAAGATGAAGTGGATATTAAGAAGAGTAGGATACTTTTGGCTGACAATGCTGGAAGATTGCTTCAGGTACTATAAAGGATGTCAAGATTGCCAGAAGTTTGGAAATATACAGCGGGCACCAGCATCGGCTATGAATCCTATCATTAAACCATGGCCGTTCAGAGGATGGGGAATTGATATGATCGGCCAGGTTTATCCTCCATCAAGTAAAGGACATAAGTTCATATTGGCAGCAACAGATTATTTCACAAAGTGGGTGGAAGCAGTTCCATTGAAGAAAGTCACGTCCAAGGAGGTGATTGAGTTTGTAAAAGAGCATATAATTTATCGATTTGGAATTCCTCAGACGATAACTACCGATTAGGGATCTATTTTCGTGTCTGATGAGTTTCAACAATTTGCTGCCAGTATGGGAATTAAGTTACTAAATTCATCACCGTATTATGCTCAAGCCAATGGACAGGCAGAAGCTTCAAATAAGAGTCTAATCAAATTGATCAAGCGAAAGATTGATGAACAGCCGCGACGATGGCATACTACATTAGCCGATTCATTGTGGGCCTATCGGATGGCATGTCATGGATCTACTCGAGTGCCACCATATCAGTTGGTATATGGGCATGAAGTAGTTCTGCCTTGGGAGACTAACATCGGCTCTAGGAGAATTTCTTTACAGGATCAATTGACAGCCGATGATTATTATAACTTGATGACGGATGAACTCGAGGATTTGGCTCAGAATCGGTTAAGGGCACTGGAGAGGATCAAGGAAAACAAGGCTAAGGCAGCTAGGCATTATAACAGAAAGGTGGTGAATAAATCGTTGCTGAGGAGATCTTGTGTGGAAATTGATTTTACTGATCAGGTCCAGAGATAGTAAGTTTGGAAAGTGGTCGCCTAATTGGGAAGGGCCCTATCGGATTAATCGTTGTGTGCCTGGCAATGCCTATATACTAGAAGATCTTGGGGGGACGGAGTTTGCTAAAGTGCTTAATGGGAAATATCTCAAGAAGTACTATCCGAGCATTTGGATTAACTCCTGAATCGGCTGGATGCGACCAATTTCTAAAACAGTTCAAAAAGCCGATGTTTTGCATCGCCTAAAGATAGCCGATATCGATTGATATCGCCTTTAGATTAAATAAATAAAATACTATCAAGCAAAGATGGAATAAGATGAGTGAGTAACAGAGCCGACCAGATTATGTTACAGCAAAAGATGATCGGCATGTTCTGGAGCAACATCAATGGCATCAACGATAAAGTTTTACAGAAATTTTTGAATTGTTTCAGCAACACGCAGGTGAATCTGGTCGATTTCATTTATGGCGCGGATGTCGTCTTCATCGGAGCTTGGGATGGTCTTCATGTTCTTGCGCCGATGAATGACTTGATGCACTGCTGCTGCAACTCTGGCCTCTTGATCTTGTATGGCTTGAGGTAGGCCGATGAGCTAGGATTCTGTGATTGCGATATCATTGCAAATTGTTTCGAGTTCTGCCAGCAGATCGGCTTCCCTTCTCTTCAGCTGATCCAATTTGGGTTGGAGTTCTTCAGGGGCGGCTACCATATCATCAAGCTTCTTCTTTTCCGTTTGAGCTGATAGTCGATCAGTCTGGATGTCTTGGATTATCTTCTGTTGATTGGCACGATCGGCTACACGTTGCCTGAGCTTGACAAGTTGGAATTTGTGGGATTCCAGGTATGCTGTAGGGGTCAGTGCATCGATGAGCTCTTCGGGCAGGTGTGGCTCAATCTCTACGAATCTTGCCCAGATCGGCCCGCAATCCTCCACCAGTGCGTCGATAGGATTTTTCAGCAGACGACAGATATTTCGCAGGTACTCGCGCACGTTGGCTAGAAAGGATGGTTTGGTTATTGCACTAGTGGCTGTTTCTTCATCTGCCTCCAAGTATTTGCCGATGTCGAAGGATAATAAATCGGCTAAGGACTGCAGGTTGACATCGGTAAAGCAATCAGTAATTAGTTAAAATAAAATGTGGTTGTGAAGAAGTTACCTGAGGCAGGGAAGGAGCAGCTTGAGGAGCGACATCGGCATCGGATGGTTGAGTAGGTTGTTCTTCAAGATGGCCGATGTCTGGCGCTGGAGTAGGAGCAATCTCAATATCGGCTTCAGGGCTAGATGGCGGAATTGGAATGGCTGTAGAGGTCATCGGCTCGATGCTTGCAGGGATGTCAGTAGAAGGTTGAGGTTCGGGAGCCGATGGTTCAAGCTGGCAAAAAGATGTGTGAAGATGGGAAACAGATGATAATGTCAAGACTTGGCACATACCTACGGGGATGAAGGAGCCGATGTTGTTTGAGCCGATGCCAGCTTCTTGCGGAGTGGTCCTGTCGGCCGTGGCGCCCGGAGAAGAGCCGATGGAGGGGGAGCATCCTGACCTAGGTGTGGGTTGGCCGATGGTGGTTGGTATCTAATCGGCTGGCCACTGGTGCTTGTTGTCGGTGGCTCCACATCAACAGCCTGCAAGATAGAATTGTAAAAGATGATTGGAAAAAATTAAAAGGGAGATGGAATGTTACCTCGTCATCGGATTCGACATAGTTGGAGTTGAGGCGAGAGCAATAGTGAATGGCCGATGAGTTGAACAGGTGTTTCTTCCATTCCGACCACCATCGGGAAAAGAGCTTGGTGTTGACGGTGCATACCTCCACATCGGCAGCGGTGCCCAGAGATAGGGAATCTGTTAGTGTCCGTAGCCGATCGTACTCCAGAGCGCTATTTACATTTCCCCGGGCCTGGAGTTTGTCGATGAAGAACAAGACGATGGGGAGTTGACCAAGGCCGAGCTAGCGGGAGCAAACTGTTGGATGATAAAACTCGTACGATGGCTGTGATCGGCCTTGAGAGAAGCCAGTCGGTAGGAGACGGGGAGTAATGGCCGATAGGAATATGGTCTTCGATTCATCATCAGCCAGAACATCAAGTGGATTGAAGTTGGACGGCATCTCAAATGATGATGCGTCATCATATGCGAACCACAATGTGGCATCCTTGGTAAAGCCATAATAAAGGCCTTTGAACCATTGGCCGAGTCCGACTGGAGTCATTTTACCGCCAGGGAGAGCTGATGCAGCTTCGCCCATTGAGATGCATCGGCGATAGGTGGGTGCTTGTTCCTCTGTGTGATCGGCTGGGAAAGATTGGTTGAGAAAGGAGGTATTGGGGATTGCCTTGGATGTGTAAACATTAAGCCATAACTGCACAAACCACCAAGGACCTCCGATATGGCCAACTGGCTGGCCGGCCGATAGCTTGACTGCTACTTGATGCAGCAGTTGGTAAGTGGCGCCAAGGAGATATTGCCCCAAGGGAACTTGTTTCCGATCGGCCAAGCGCTCTGCCAGACATTGCATGTTGGTTGTGGGGCCAAGAGTTGCACCGCCGAAGACGAACCGCTCTAGCCACAGATTCAAGAAGGCGACGTGTTCCCGATCATCGACTGGTCCAGTTCCTTTGTTATGGATTGATATGTACTTGGACCAACCGCCGATGTTCTTTGCTTGGAGCCGATGGGTAGGCTTGAATTGGAGATTGAAGGGATTGATGTAACTCGTTGTGTTGAGGCAGGTGAGCATGGTTACATCTATCAGAGTTGGGGTCATCGGCCCATGTCCAAATAGATAGGCGTTGAGGGCATCTGACCAGAAGTATGAGGCCGATGCAAGCAGAGGTTCATTCCTCTCTATCTCAGCCAGCGAGAGAGTGATGCAGTGGCCGATGTCTGCTTCGTCCCAAAGGGTTCTCTTGGCAGCCGATACTCTGTTATACCAGTTCCTCTACCCGGGAAGTTTGCTTGGCCATGATCTGAAACTGTTGTTCCAATCGCTAACTAACATGGCGGAGTTCTTGAAGGGGATGCGTTGAGTTTCAGCGTTGATGAAATCTGTAGGATCTTCACTGCCCATGGGACCATGGTAGAAGAAGTTCGGGTAATCGGTGGCCAGAATCAAGATCTGATCTCTAAGGTGCTACAATATGCAAGAACATGAAGGACAGAAAGAGGTTACGGCGGAATAGAAATCTGGTCTCTAAGGTGCTACAATATGCAAGAACATGAAGAACGGAAAGAGATTATGGTGGAATCAAAATCTGGTCTCTGAGTGCTACAGTAAACAAGAACACGAGGAACAAGAGCAGATTTGATCCAGGTTGCGAGATAGAGAAGACGATTAGACAAGGAGATTACCTCTGGGATGGCGTTCGCGGAAGCCATTGCGGAAGAGGAAGATGAGCGAAGACCGAAGGTTGAAGAAGGAGACCGCAGCAGTTCGCCTGGGTCGCTGGAGTTCGTCAAGGTTTCGGGAGGAAGTTGAAGGGGCTCTGGTGATGTGAAAGCGTAAAGAAAGGGGGCTAGGAAGGCGAAGCGGTTTATAGAGGTATGATGACCGGGCGGGAATCGAGGCCGTTGGCACTGTTTCAAACAATTAAGGAAAGTGGGCTACCTTGGGCCGCCTCGGTATGTGAAGAATCTGAAGGCCCAGATGAGGAAATTTCGAAGTCTTATAGAAAACTCCAAAAATGGGGGGCATGTGTTAACGCCAAAATTTGGTATGGTCTTTATCAAATTCGGTTAAAGGAGAAATTACAGATAATTAGCGGGGATCAATCCAGAGGAAGCCGAGTTTGGAAAGGAGTCATGAAGACCATAGCGTGGCAGTCTAATGCCTTATCTATTAATTAGGCAGTAATAATATTTTATCTTTTAGGAAGCCTGATCTCGTATCCGATCGGGCCTGGTTAGTGTTTGCTCTGTAATTAGGAAACTCCTGTTTCGTGTCTGATCAGGACCGTATCAACTCGGGGTATAAATACGCATGCCCGGGTGCTTTGTAATTATCTCAATCAATCAGATCAATACAAACTTCGGCGCATCACCACCCTATTCAACAGGTTCTTGCTTCTCGAGCCGGGATGCATCGGTTAAGTTCGACCTCCTGCGAGAGGGTAAGTCTCGTTACCCCGACTACCGTTCCGACTAGGACTTCCTCGGTTAGGTCCGATATTCTAGTTGGCCTACGGTAGTCAGCTTACCACGATATATCTATTCTGTCTACGGCTGCATCAGTTAGGTTTGATCTCATAGGCCGAGTAGATATATTACATCACACGTGCATAGATTTATCGGCTTACTGGGTGTAATTTATCATCAGTTTGTGCTGCATCGGTTAGGTCCGACCTATCAAACTACTTACGATAAGTTATTCCTGCTAGGTTGATCGGTTTTATGCAAACGTTTTATCGGGATGTATAGCCGATAAGTTATCATATTTTACATCACGATTGCATTAGATCTATCGGCCCATCGAGATTCTGTTATCATCGTCAGTCTGTGCTGCAACGGTTAGGTCCCATCTATTAGACTGGTGATAATAATTCTATCCTTAATGAGCCGATGGATACTTATGCAATGTTCTATTGGAGTGCTTAGCCGATAGGTTATCTTTTGTTAATCAAGGCCGATTACATTGTTTACCTCACGTTTTTGGCACCCTACGCCATCATCGGCTTTCCGGTCAATACACTTCATGTTAATAATCGGCTAGTTTATTTACATTGTTTTTGGTTCCTTAGCCATATGGTAGATTTATCTTATCCATTTATGCCATCATCGGCTCCCGGCCGATGTATAAGTGCTGTCTATATTGGCCATCGGCCGATGGAGTGAGTCCAATTCGGCTTTCAGCCGATTGGCTCATTGATCTAATATTTTCTATCTCCTTGTCAATTGCAGGGTCAAATTGACTGGCATGCCTACGAACCTCAAGATTTAGGACCTGCACTGGAGTTAAGCAAATCTCCCAGGCCTTCGCGTGTCCTCAGACGCCGAACCAGATCATCGGCTCGTTCCCGACGCTGCCGGTGATTTTCGGCGTCAACACTATCCCAACTTGTCCGCCACTACCGACCACAAGCTTTCCCCATGATCCACCATGTGCATTTTTCTTGGCTATCCCATTGAGGACAAGGGTTATCGGTGTTTTGATCTAATTTCAAATAGAATTATCATATCTCGCCATGTGGTTTTTTTATGAGAATTCTTTCCCATATGCTAAGTTATCCTCCACCAAAGCGAACGCAACTAACTTTGATTTTTTGGAAGATTTCACAACAACTTCCTAGGACGCGATCGGTATTGGGTGCCATCTGCCACACACAGGAGGTGGCCCTGGGCCTAGCGGGGGTCTTTTGGCCTGGCGGTGTCTCAAGCCTAGATGACAACTCTGGGCCAGCCTCCCCCACTATCGGCTCAAGGCCTGGCGATGGCTCTGAATCTGGACCGGTCTCCTCTACTGTCGGCCCATAGGTGTCACACCCTAAATTTAGCCACACAAAAATAATACCTATGAAAAAGTCCCAAGAAATTAAATTAAAATGGCTAAAGGAATTAATTAAATATGTGAAATGCAAAATAATAAGCGACTGTGGCTGGGAACATTTTTCCTATGTTCCCTTTGCCAAAATATATTAACTGGATTTTTATTGGAATTTTCAGAGCACAGGAACTATTTTTAATAAATCAAAAATGATTATCAGAATTAAATTAACCTTGGAAATTCCTTTCTTTTCTTTTCTTCCTTTTTCTTCCTTTTTTCTCCTAATTTCCTTCCGCTGGGCTATAGCCCAGCACTATGCTGCCAGCCTCCGCGCGGTCCACGCGTGCCACGCCGCGCCCCAGGCCCAGCTGTCGGCCGCTGTCCCGCTCTCCCTGTCGCTGTGCTGTAGGGCCCGCTCGTCAAGCCGCTTCGCCCGCTCGCTCGCGCATCGCCCCACTGACAGGCCGGGCCCGCCTGTCGGATCCATCCCCTACCTCCGTCCGGATCGGACGGAGGGAAAATTTCCCCTCGGCCGTCTGATCAGCGCCACCTCCCGCCTCTGCGCGTGCCCACTCTGGTTCAAACGAGGGCGGACTCGGTCCTTACCCACTCCCCCGCGTTCTCCGGCGCAGTCGCCCCCCTTTCTCACGCGAATCGTGCGCATGACCCCACCACCGCCGCCCTCAATCCAGTGAGGATACGAAGCCGTTCGGCCACGATCTCTCTCGGCCAAGCGTATAAAAATCCTCGCCGTTCTCTCCTATTCCTTTCCCCTCAATCCCCGACGCCTCCCGAGCTCTCTAACGCCCCGCGCCGTGCAAACCAGAGCCACTGCCGCGCTCCGCCGTCTCCAGTCATCTGCCGCCGCCACTGTATCCACTGCCAGACCTCGAGATCGCCACCGCTAGCTCCGCAACCTCCTACGCTACCGGAGGCCCGATCTCGCCGTCGCCCTCCTTGGTAAGCCTTTCCGCCAGTCAGCGGCCGCGTTTTCTCGTCCATCTCTTCGGCCATTTCGGCCATAATTGGTTCCCACATCTTCGCCAGGACCTCCTCAACCCCGTCCACGTCTCTGTCGTCGGAAATTCTCGCCGGAACGCCGATTCCGTCGTCGTCCCGTACCTCCGCCGCTGCCTGTCTCCTCTGTCCACCGCCGTTCACCGTCTTTCGGCCATCAAAACCCCTCGATGAGCTCTCCTCCATTTTCCTCACATCCTCCCGCAGCTCGCCGTCATCTTCCAGGGGCCGGATGGTCGCCGACGGCAACCATCGGGCCACTCGCCCCGCCGTGGCATGGCTGCGCCGGGTCCCCGTTTGTCCGGGGCTGTCCGATCTACCTCGGGGCAGATCTGGACTGGCCGCGTGGCCTCCCGCGGGTACACGCCTCCCCGCCGCATGGCCGCCTCCCGCTAGGCCGCGGTAGACTCGGTCCACCGTGTGCCGCTCTCCTCCGCGCCGCTGACCGGTGGGGCCCACCTGTCGGCGCCGGCTTCCCAATCCAGTGATGCATTAAATCGATTAATTGCGCAATAAATCGTTTAGTAATTAAATTGGTATTAGAAAACATAGTAAAACTTCAACAATTCATAACTAATTCATACGAGCTCTGATTAAGTCCATTCAAATTTCATTAAATCCAGAAAAATTCTAAGAATTCATAGAAAATGTTTTCAGCTCATGTTTGCTTGCCCACATGTACTGTTTTTAATTGTTTGTGCATTGTCTGTTATAGAATCCGATGCCGATGACTCTTCCGTGTATTACGAGGTCGTAGCAGAGTACGTCGAGCCGGAGCAAGGCAAGTCGCACTGTAATCTTGATCATTTTGTACCCGTTTTTTGCTAAAATGCTTTGTTTACTTAAATAAACTGTATTATTTCATTATTTCATGTGGAGGGTTATCACCTTTATAATGATAGGACTATGCCTTAGTTTTGAAACCTAAATCCTTGTCACTTGGGTAACAACATGATTAGATTACTATTCCTAGGATGCTTAGCCATGCTTAGCAACATAGCTCACCTGGGAATTAAATATTATCATTATTTGATTCGACTCAATGTCGAAAAAATGGAACTTTGGATAGGCTAATGTTAAATTACTAAAATTGGACCTAAATGGTGGGCTGTGGGTGTATGGTTCTGCTGGTCGCACCCATGGCAATTAAGGACCGGTTCGCGGGAACCCCTTGGGCAATTACTCGTACTTTCCACAAGCCAGCGTGGGTAATGGCTAGGCTTGTAGCGTTTTTTCTCCCTCTCCTAGGCACCGAAGAAGAGGGTGGGCGTGATGGAGTTGGGTCGGCCTGGGGTAGGGTTGATCGGCTTCCGGATCCATCGTGGTGCAAGGGGGTAGCCTAGCCAATATGGGGTGTCCTATTGGTAGGTGCAACCTCAGTGTGGTGTGGATGGTTTGGGAGAGGTTGCGTGAGCGGTCCTGTCACAGCCTCTTATGGGGTATCGTGGTGATGCAACGGCGCACGGGAACGTGTGTGAGGCTGTGTCTTGTGGGTAAAGTTGTACACCTCTGATCAGAGTTAAATCTATTCGAATAGCCGCGCCCGCAGTTATGGGCACGTTGGTCAAGACTCATCATGATCAGTCTCACCTTTAGTTAATTAATTTGGCTTAAATGGAACTGGTATGGTTCAGGTGGATGGTTAATCAGTAGGGGATGGTTGGGCCTAGTTAACGTGGTGTAACGTTAATCAGTGGAGGATTAATATTATTCAATTAATCAACCTTTTTACTGTTTGCGAACTACTACTGTTTGCAACTGCTTTTACGCAAATCAATCCCTAGCCTATCTTTGCTTCCCGTGCATATGCATAATTGTGGGTGTGATTTGTTGAGTACTGTGGGTGGTATTCAGCCTTGCTCCCTTTTCCCCTCTCAGTGGTGGAGTACGCGTCCAACGAGGATCGTCCTGAGGAATAGGCTGGCTCCGCTGTCAAGGTGCTTGTGGGATGGAAGCTACTACTTGGCCAGATGTTTATAGACTTTAATCTATCTTTTCCGCTGCATTTATGTAATATAATTTCACTCTGTTTGTAAGGCGCACTCTATATGGCAACTTGGTTTTGTGTACCCTGACTTTCCTGGACAGGGATTTAATACACATGAACGTTTAGAATTTCGGTGGAGAATATCTGGGCGTTACAACAGGCCACTATGTTGACCACTGGATCACCATCCGAGCCAGCCTTGTTACCCTTGAATGGGCGATCTCTTGGCCCGGCTCCAGATTCTTCTCAGCAGGCCGGGGCGCCTTCTGTTGGGCCACAGGCGGCTTCTGTTGATTTGCCCGCAACTCTACCACCGCTACATATTCCAACGCGTGCCCGCAGTGAGTGTGTTCCTGGTATTCCACTGCCTCCCTCCCAGTGGGTATTTCTCCTATAACTAATGATCACCACATGGTCACCAGCGGGAAAGCGGGCATTCACAAACCAATAACTCGGCTAAATCTACAGGCTACTACTTTGGCTCCTTTTTCTTGGACTTATCGAGCCGCTCTTGGAGATCCTCTCTGGCATGCTGCCATGGAAGAGGAATTCTTTGCTTTACAGGCCAACTGTACATGGGATCTCATTCCCCGTCCACCAGATGCCAATATTCTCACTAAAAAGTGGATTTTTCGACACAAGTTCAAGTCTGATGGCTCTCTTGACCGATACAAGGTTCATTGGGTTCTCCACAGTTTTACTCAGTGCCCTAGAGTTGATTTTGATGAGACCTTCAGCCCTGTCGTCAAGCCGGCAACTGTTTGCATAGTTCATAGCCTCGCAGTATCTCATGACTGGCCAACTCATCAACTTGATGTCAAAAATGCCTTCTTACATGGCACACTCCAGGAGACAATTTACTGCATCCAACCATCTAGATTCGTTGATCCTATTCATCTTGACATGGTTTGCTAGCTCAACAAATCCTTATATGGTCTCAAACAGACTCCGCGTGCATGGTATGGTCACTTTGCTACGTTCTTACTCTCTGTTGGGTTCACTGAAGCAAAGTCCGACACATCTCTATTTATATACCGTCGCAGCAATGATGTTGTCTACCTTCTTCTTTATGTGGACAATATTGTGCTGACAGCATCATCACCGGATTTGCTTGCATGGGTTATATCTTCACTACAGTCTGAGTTTTCTATGACAGATTTGGGTGATCTTCATCATTTTCTTGGCATCAGTGTCACTTGTCGTCCTACCGGTCTCTTTCTCAACCAGCACTAGTACAGTCTCGAGATCCTAGAGCATGCAGGCATGGTTGATTGCAAATCGTGTGCCACCCCGGTTGACACTAATGCCAAGTTTTCCTCTACAGTGGGTCCTCTAATGTCTGATCCTACAGATTATCGCAGTTGTCAGTGTGGGAACACCTAATGCATGTTTACGGAGGGACCCCCTTTGTGAGTTTGGCCGGGGAGCGAATGTGTTCAATCTGGCGTAGATTGATGCAAGAGTAAATGAGGCAAAACAATTTTGTAGGGTTGAACACAAAAACCAAGCCTACCAGAGGGGGAGTGAATGGTAGGAACACCAAAAACCAAAATCTTTTGCGGAATAAAAGAAACCCTCAAACCTGGAGGGAGTGCACCGGTCAGACCGTCTCTGTTGCGCCGGTCTGACCGCCGTATGTTCGCCGGTAGAACTGCCGCCTCGCTGCCGCACTCTTGTCGGATGAACCATTGGAATTTTGAAGGATACACACCGAAGATGCTCTTCAAAGTAGATTAACTTTATTGCATCAAGATGTGTTTACAAAGTGCATACAAAGCACTTCTCTCTCTCAAAACTAAACTGTAGCTTTTCTCTCTTCCAAAAGTTATTCATCTAGGGCCTCAACCCCTCATCTATTTATACCTAAAATCTCCTACACAAAGTAGGAGTAGAACTCCTAGTCCCACTAGTACTCAAACCTTCAATTACCAAATCTAATTATAATTTACCAAATTAAATTCTCCTTTCCACAGCCAACTCGGACTCCCTCACATGCAGCAAGTACTGTAGCAGTTCTATCCGACCACTATAGCAGTGATGTCTGAGTACTGTAGCAGTGATGTCCGAGTACAAGTTTATATAGGTTCAGGCCGCACGGTGGCGTAATACCCTACTCTTGTTGTGTTCTAGGTTGCTTCTATGATTAGGAGTTTCCAAGACTTAGGCTATGTGAGTCTTTTTTATCAGACCGGGATCCTTCTCCTTTGTGGCCTTGGCTCTTCCCTTATATTTCACTATGAGAGTTATAGAATTAGGTATGCTTGGTCATGTCTTCTACTGACCGGTGGGCCCGATCGCTTGTCCTCCTAAGGGCCCCTCTCGGAGCAGGTCTGGAGAGGAGCAATGGCCGCTCACCACATGGCTTTCAAGAGCTTGCCCAGGAAGCTTGGGCTCGCCACGCTAGCCGTGGGACCCATCTGTCAGCCTCCCACAAAAGTAGGTGGGACACAGTGAGCCGGGGCAGGTGGCACGGTAGTCAACCACGCCGCTTGCTAGCCCATGCCCCTTGTCAGGAAAAGGTAATCATGGTGTTCAGTGTGGGGGTACAGAGCCGTCCTGTCGGGCACCACTACTATTACACCGTCCACGTTCCACTGTGGCCACCACAAGCTAATGGATGAGTGGGATCCATACACGCATAACAACCACTCACCCTTATTATATCCATGTCCGCAAAGGAATGATTTTCTGTATAATAGTAACAATGCCTAGTGTGGAACACAAGAGATGTTTAAACGGAGAGCACACCAGTCCCCCACTGAGGCATCTACCGCCTGTCATCCACACAAAGGTGCTTGAATAGATGTCAACATGTTCGGTCCTTGGCAACCCAGATGGGGCTACATGCATCAGGGAAAACCACCATCCCATCATCACCCTATCACCCATCCAAGTCAAAGCATATTGTCAGATTTCATTACATGTTTAGTTCTTAGATTTTATGCCCATGTTTCGCAAGTAGATCATAAAATTCAACCGATGGCTCCATCCATCGATTTTAAGCTCTATAGACCTAAGCATGGCTAAGCATTTGATAAGAGTAAACCATCCCAGCCATTCCCAACCAGAGGTGACAAGGATATAGGGCAATAATATAACAATGAGGTAAATGCATGAATTAGGATATAAACAACTTAACCCGATACCGACATTTTTAAGCAAATCGACACATGCATATATATAGTGTTTTGCAATCAAATGACTTTGATGAAAACATGGGATCAATATGCATAGTCGCTTGGCTTGTTGCTGCGAGAAATCACACTCAACCTCAGGTTCTTGCTCCACGTACTCTGAATTGTCTGAATCTATCGATAAGAAGCAAATATGCAAATAAGATTCAAATAAATATGCATATGCAAAATGTGCTATATAATTCCAGAAGGTAAAGTGAATTTTAACATGAATTTAGGTGAAATAATCATTGCATTTGCTATTACTGTTTGGGAGGTACAAAGATAACAAATCCTATATGCTGAAAATGGTGTTTCTGTGCTTATTTTAATGTAACCCTAGATCATTTTATAAATCTGACATTTTATACCAAGATTACATGAACGTGGCCATTTTTAACAGAAAGAGTATAATTTTCTAGTTCCAACAAAATTTGGTTCACTAGATTTTGACTTAAAATGATGTAGATATGGGTTTTTGAAATTTGCACAATTTTCAGTTGTGTCCCTTTTGCTAAAATATCAGGTTTTTCATTTTTCCTAATATTTTCTCCTAGGCCAGGCCCACCTGTCGGCAACACAGAACAGGGGAGGCCGGGGCGCCATGGCCGCTGATCAAAGACAGCGGCACCGACGACGATTGGCTGGGCAGCTCATGGTAGTTCCAAAAGTTAAAAGGTAGAGGAGATCCTTGCGAACCCGTTGGTGCAAGCACGGTGGCTGGAGGTGGACGGAGGCTCGCCGGAGACGAGCTCGAGTGGTGGCTGTTCTCAGGTTTATGGTGCATGTGGCCATGCAGCTATGGTTTCGTTAGGGAGAGTCATGCAGAAGCATCAATGGGTTCTCAGGAAGCTCACCATGCTTGTCTCCAAGGCCGGTGAGGTCAGGGCAGCTCGGGCCGCAAAGGACTGGTCCAGTGGCGCGGCAAAGCTTCGGCTTCACCGTGACTGGCTCGATTTACTACATGCGCGGTGGAGACAACACATGCAGGAGGTTAAGTATCACCCTAGGATGCTACCAGTGCAAGGAGTCAATGGATGGCTCACCGGTTCGATGAGAATGGCTCGGCGGAGGGTTGGCCGGAGATGAAGAAGAAGATGCCCGATCTGGATGATTCTTGGGGTGTTCTACTCCTGGGGCTGAGGTGGTGTTGGTGGTGAAGCAGCTCGGCTGGCAGAGGTCCGAGGCAGCGGGAACACCGGTGGTGACAGCGTGGCTGCGCGCCAAGCAGGCGAGGCCGTATTCCCAATGCTGTAGTAGTCGAAATTGATTCGGGTCAGTGGGAGAAGATATGGCATGCAAAGGAGAGAAAGGAACGTGAGAAAGATGGCCATGACGTCGACTCGCCAGCGATGGCCACAGCCTTTCTTACAGGCGGCCAGCAGCAAGGAGGAGGAGAAAGAGAGCTAGAGGAGCTCTCCTCCCTTGGTTTCTCAGCTATAGGGTTAAGTGTGAGGCTGGGTGAGCTAGCTGGGAGGCTTGCTGATGAGGACATCAACACCATCGATACGTCCACACCTACACCGCCGCTTACGCGCGCTCGTGCACGTTTTCTTAATTATCAGGTAAGTTCATTTCTAAGTTTGTCTCCAACTTATATAGACCATGGAGATCCGCGCATGTTATTGTTGCTCAGGAATGATGGAGGAGATCAACAAGAAAAGGGATTCGCGCAGGCTGGATTCGAACTGTAGGACAGCACCAACTTGAGACGGCCGCCACGACTTCATACAAACTCCGATTTGGGACTTCTAGTACTTCACGGAAAGCTTATCAAGTCTACTTTCCAATGGATCTGGATTCATGCTCATATCTACTTGGAATCATTCGCAATTGTAATTTTAGTGACGAGAGGTTTCCTATTTAAGATACTGCGTCACCGTTTTTGGGCCGAAGGCCCATGTATCAAGTTGGGTCCATTAGGGATGTGTCTTAGGCTTGGAGAACGACCCCAACACCCCTGTGGTCATCCTCCCATCCTATTAATATCTTTAGAGCTGCCACAAACAGATTGGGTTTTGTTAGATTAAAGTTAGCGTCACTACTTTACCGTGTTATCCCGTGATCGGTTAGATCGCCGGTTTGCTCGTCTTCGGAACCCCATCGTTTGTTCTCTTTGAGTTAAACCTTCATCTTTATTCGCAAATTGAGTTGCTTGTTCATCTTGTTCTTGCTAGTTCTCGATTGCTTACAGAAACAATTACCCTCGTGGTTGGGCTGATCGTGCATCGTCGAGATTGTGAACAGCCTCTGGAGTTGGTGTAACGATTGCTAAGGCACAACGTCTCTGGACGGTTGTAGTCGGATCGCCAACATCGCTCCATCCAATTGACTTACCCTCTCATCAAAAGATCGGAACACCCTCGTCCACATCAGGTGGTATCAGAGCTCAAGGTTGCTCGGTGAGAGATTTCTTGTCTCGTAATTTTTTTTACCTACAGTCCAGAAGCCAACAAAAAAATAGTAGATTAGATTACCGAGGTCCAAGACAATTCAAGCCTTTTACTAGTTCTGCTTAGTTTAAGTGTGTTGAGTTTTCTGTTGCATCATTGTGTCGAGTTGCTAGTCTTAGCGTCTAGCCGTTTAGAGTTTCGAGTTCTGGCCACGCCATATCACCACCATCATTGCCATCACCGCCGGTCGAGTCTTCAATCTAGGGTTTGCTGAGTCTGAGTTGGTCTAGTCGAATCCAAGTAGAAGTTGTGCTTGAGTCCGAGTGGAAGTCGTTGCCGATCCGAGGTGGGGTTGAGCCACAAAACTCTAACGCGCACTACCTACCTTAAAATAAGTATAACTTTCACATACGGTCTTGGAATCAGGTAAATAAGTACTCTGCGGACATCTACAGAAAATTTCCCAGAAGGTTTGTCTAAAAATATTTTGCGAAATTCGGCTGGGAAGATTGAGTTTTTGACGTCCGAAGTTTTAGCACGAGTTTTAAAGCACGCTCACGAAATTCTACAGGCCACATCTTACATCGTTTTGAGCTGCACCTTCCTAAGGTTTTGCTGTTCTTGAGGTCCTAGTTGTGAAAAAAAAGGGTGCCGAAAAAAAATGTGCCGAAAAAAAAGAGCGAAAAAAAGAACCAAAGAAGTGTGCAGTCTTGCTGTTCAGGAGCTTGTTTTCCCTACCTTCGCTCCGGTGGGAGCTTTGTGGCGTCATTTATGGTTAGACTCGCATCTCTAGTACATCCTAGCCTAGGACCAGCATGGTGCCAACTTTGAATGATTATTCAACTTCCTTTGACTAACGTGGTTCTAGTATTCCTTTGTTCACTTTCAGCCCTCCTATAGCTCCACCAGACTATCACTTGACAAGGATTTAGCAACCAAGGCGTCAATACACCTTCTCCAGGGGTTTGCTCCAGTCTGACGGTTGCCATCACCTCCTGTTTAGCTTGGTAAGAATTGGTAAGAGCTTGTTTGAACAGGTTGATAGTGAGGGACTTACACTAGCTACATCCTAGTAGTGTCGAGGAACCTTCTTGTGTATATTTGTCCTTGTTTTCCGTTTTCTTTTCCTAACTATGGCAGGGATTGAAGAACCGAACGGGGAGCGTCACATTCACCACGAACCAAGGGAATCATACAACATTTTGCTACCCATGTGAGGGTGCGCACAGAAGGTCTTGAGGAAGGTGTGCGTGTCACCAATGAGCGTCTAGGTCATATGGAGGCTACGCAGATCGTGACCAACACCAAGCTCACGGCCCTAGAACATGGGCACCGTGAACACCACCCTTGCTGATTTCATGAGGCGCCTTGATGAGATCACCCAAGCACTCCGGGTGGCACCTCCAGCGGTGCCCAATGTTGCTGCTGGTGGATATGGAGTCATGGGCAGTGAGGTGAACGAACATGACTATATTGCTGACTCTGAGGATGATCTAGACTGGCAACGACTTAGATTCAACTGCCACGGCATGGCTCCCAACCGGCCACGCCGTGAGGTACGTGACAATGATGATTCGTTTGGTAAGATAAAATTCACTATGCCTCCTTTTGATGGTAAATATGACCCTGATGCTTATCTTTCGTGGGAGTTAGCAGTAGACCAAAAGTTTGCTTACCATGATATTCCAGAAAATAGGAGGGTTAGGGCTGCTACTAGTGAGTTTACTGATTATGCTTCTATTTGGTTGAGTGAGTACCGCCGTACACATATCAATGCTATCCCACCTAACTGGGATGATTTGAAACGAATTATGCGTGCTAGATTTGTACATTCATATTATGCACGTGATTTGTTAAATAAGCTGCAACAATTGAAACAGGATAATAAAAGTGTGGAAGAATATTATCAAGAATTGCAAATAGGCATGTTGCGTTATGGTTTAGTAGAGGATGAGGAGGCTGCTATGGCTAGATTTTTGGGTGGTTTAGACCGAGAAATTTATGATATTCTTAGCTACAAAGAGTACAATAATATGACTCGATTGTTTCATTATGCTTGCAAAGCTGAAAGAGAAGTGCAGGGACGACGTACACGCACAAGAGCTAACTTTTCTGCAGGGAGAGCTCCATGGACACCTCGGAGCGCCGCTGTCCCACCAAGCCATACAGCTGCACCGTTGCCCTCCAACAGCAAACCAGTACCCTTCAACAGCAAACTGCGGCCACCACCTTCTACCACAGCATCACGTGCTTCAGAGGCAACCAAAGGCTCTGTACAAACACCTACCAAGAGTGCTTCTTCAGTTGCTTCCACAGGACGAATAAGGGATGTTCAATGCCATCAATGCAAGGGTTTTGGACATTTACGAAGGGACTGCCCAGCAAACGCGTTCTGATTATTAAGGAGAATGGTGAGTATTCTTCTGCTAGTGATTTGGATGAGGATACACTTGCATTGCTTGCAGCTAATGATGCAGGAAGTGAAGATGAGAAACATATTGGTGCTGAAGATGCCGAGCACTATGAGAGTCTTATTGTGCAACGTGTGTTGAGTGCACAAATGAGCAAAGCAGAGCAGAACCAGCGGCATAACTTATTTCAGACGAAGTGCGTTGTCAACAAGTGATCCTGTCGCACCATTATCGATGGGGAAGTTGCAAAAACTTGGTTAGTACTGAGATGGTAACTAAGCTTGCATTACACTCTAAACCGCACCCACATCCATATTACATTCAGTGGTTCAACAACAGCGGCAGAGTTAAGGTGACACAATTGGTTCGGTTGAATTTTACGATTGGTTCTTATTGTGATTATGTTGATTGCGATGTTGTACCTATGCATGCTTGCTCTTTGCTGTTGGGTAGACCTTGGCAATATAATAAAGACACATTGCATCATGGTAGAAAAATCAATACTCTTTTATGCATAATGAAAAGAAAATTGTGTTACATTCTATGTCTCCTAAAGCTATTTTGAAGGATGAGGTTGCTAGAGCTAATAAAGAGAAAAATCAGGAGCATGTTAAAAGTGAAAATCAGATTGTAGCAAAGGAACTCGAGCAACATAAGAAGAAAGAATCTAAATCTGAACAAGACAAGAAAAATGTGATTAAAATGAAAGGTGTTTGTTTGCTCGCTACTAAATCTGATATTGTCAATTTGGATACAAGTAATGCTGTTTCCTATGCTTTGGTATGCAAGGAGGCTTTATTTTCATTTGAGGATATACCCTTCTCTTTTCCTCCTGCGGTCACTAACCTTTTGCAGGAGTATGAGAATGTTTTTCCAAAGGAGATACCGCCAGGGCTGCCACCAATGCGTGGGATTGAGCATCAAATCGATATGATTCCCAGAGTTTCCCTACCCAACCGTGCCCCATACAAGACCAACCCGAGGAAACAAAGGAGATTCAGCATTAAGTTCAAGAATTGCTTGACAAGGGGTACGTACGCGAGTCTCTTAGTCCATGTGCTGTTCCGATGATTTGGTGCCTAAGAAAGATGGATCATGGCGCATGTGTGTTGATTGTAGAGCTATTAATAATATTACAATTCGATATCATCATCCTATTCCTAGGTTAGATGATATGCTTGATGAATTGAGTGGCTCTATCATTTTTTCTAAAGTAGATTTGCGTAGCGGTTACCACCAAATTCGCATGAAATTGGGAGATGAATGGAAAATAGCATTTAAAACTAAGTTCGGATTGTATGAGTGGTTAGTGATGCCTTTTGGTTTAACTAATGCGCCTAGCACTTTCATGAGATTAGTGAATGAAGTTTTATGTGCTTTTATCGGTCGCTTTGTGGTGGTATATTTTGATGATATTCTGATCTATAGCAAATCTTTAGAGGATCATCTTGATCACTTACATGCTGTTTTTGATGCTTTGCGCGCTGCACGTTTATTTGGTAACCTTGAGAAGTGAAGTTTTTGAACCGATCGAGTCTCGTTTCTTGGCTATGTTGTTACTCCATAGGGGATTGAGGTTGATCAAGCCAAGGTTGAGGCAATTTAGAGTTGGCCGACTCCTAAAACGGACACACAGGTGCGGAGTTTCCTAGGACTCGCGGGATTCTATCGTCATTTTGTGCAGGATTTTAGTACAATTGCTGCACCATTGAACGAGCTGTCAAAGAAAGGCGTCCAATTCCAATGGGGGCAACTACAAGAAGACGCTTTCAATATGCTTAAAGATAAATTGACTCGTGCACCGCTACTCCAACTCCTGATTTTGGTAAGACTTTTGAACTTGAGTGTGATGCTAGCGGAGTAGGGATTGGAGGCATGCTGATTCAAGAAGGTAAACCTATTGCATATTTTAGTGAGAAATTATCTGGGCCTATGCTAAATTATTCTACTTACGATAAAGAATTATATGCTTTAATTCGATCTTTAGAAACTTGGCAGCATTATTTGTGGCCCAAAGAGTTTTTTATACATTCTGATCATGAATCTTTAAAGCATATTCATAGTCAAAGTAAATTGAACCATAGACATGCTAAGTGGGTTGAATTTATTGAGTCTTTTCCTTATGTAATAAAACATAAGAAGGGGAAAGAGAATATCATTGCTAATGCTTTGTCTAGGAGGTATACCTTATTAACACAACTTGATTATAAAATCTTTGGATTAGACACAATTAAGGACCAATATATGCATGATGCTGATTTTAGAGATGTGTTGTTGCATTGTAAGGATGGAAAGACATGGAATAAATTTGTCCTCAATGATGGGTTTGTGTTTAGAGCTAACAAGCTATGCATTCCAGCTGGCTCCGTTCGTTTGTTGTTGCTATAGGACGCGCATGTCGAGGACAACTCAAATGCAAGTTGGGGGGATGATGTGGACATCAATACCATCGATAAGTCCACACCTACGGCGCCGCTTACGCGCGCTCGTGCACATCAGCTTAATTATCAGGTGAGTTCGTTTCTAAGTTTGTCTCCAACTTATGTAGACCATAGAGATCCGCGCATGTTGTTGTTGCTCAGGAATGATGGAGGAGATCAACAACAAAAGGGATTCGCGCAGGCTGGATTCGGACTATAGGACAGCACCAATTTGAGATGGCCGCCACGACTTCATACGAACTCTGATTTGGGATTTCTAGTACTTCACGGAAAGCTTATCAAGTCTACTTTCCAACGGATCTGGATTCATGCTCATATATGCTAGGAATCATCCATAATCGTCGTTTTAGTGACAAGAGATTTTCTGTTTAAGGTGCTGCACCACCGTTTTTGGGCCGAAGGCCCATGTATCAAGTTGGGTCCATTAGTGATGTGTCCTAGGGTTAGAGAACGGCCCCAACACCCCTGTGGTCATCCTCCCATCCTATTAATATCTTTAGAGCCAACACAAATAGATTGAGTTTTGTTAGATTAAAGTTAGCGTCGCTACTTTACCGTGTAATCCCGTGATCGGTTAGATCACTGGTTTGCTCGTCTTCGGAACTCCATCATTTGTTCTCTTTGAGTTAATCCTTCATCTTTATTCGCAAATTGAGTTACTTGTTCATCTTGTTCTTGCTAGTTCTCGATTGCTTACAGGAACAATTACCCTCGTGGTTGGGCTGATCGTGCATCGTCTAGATTGTGAATAGCCTCTGGAGTTGGTGTAACGATTGCTAAGACACAACGTCTCTGGATGGTTGTAGTCGGATCACCAACGTCGTTCCATCCAATCGATTTACCCTCTCACTGAAAGATCGGGATACCCTCGTCCACATCACTTGCAGGGCAAGAGGACGAGTTGGACACGCAGGCTGGGTCGACACACTCATGTTTGTCATCTGAGGCCAACCAGGGCGTGTCCACCAGCAACCTGGGGATGGAATAGAGGGCTGGGCGAGCTTAGGTCACTGCCAGGTGGGTCCAGGTTGTGATGCTCCGTGGAAAAGTGAGGGAGATGGATAGAAACCAAAGTACAGAAGGATTCAGGCAAATTCTAGGGTTTTCAGTTTTATTTTTCACCCTTCACTTTGAAGATCGAGTTGACCAAGCAGAAGAGGTGTTAAAACTATGGTGATTTTTGTGTAGTTGGCCCAGGGTAACTAGTTTCCATTTTCGAAAGTTGCACAACAAAATTCAAAATAATTTGCTCTCAGAAATTCAAACAAAAGGGGCCTAGCTGTTGTTTGAATTTTTAATGAGTCCAAATTAATGAAAAAAATTCTGAAAAAATTATGTTTATTCATGATAAATAAACTAGTATTTGAATAAATTATCTCCCATATATACTTCTATTCAATTTGTTGCACATTTTAGAGTTGCATCGATTTACCGATTAGGGTTCTCAAACTAATTGTAGGTTGACTAGTTTGACTGGTTTAATTTGGGATGCCAAAATAGTTGATAAAATTATGAGATCTTCACAGTGACTTAATTTGGTTTTCTAGATGCTTTGGAATTTTTCCTAGGATTTTATGATGCATAGGTCCATAGCATAATATTTGTAGGTTCATTTATGATGTTCAACAATTATGCAAAATAGGAAAACTCAAGCAAGCCAAAAAATTGGACTTCATAGCAACAACTACACTAACTGTTTACTAGGTTACTAACCAAAAGGTGCGAGATCGGGTGGATTACCCAATTAGTGAAGATTATTACTAAACTACAGTGTGTCTAAACTGCTTAGCTATGCTATTTAATTATATACGAAGAGACTTTGAGTAGGCTTAGAAGCCCACAATGAGGCGTGTGGTGGAGCTTCGTGGATCATCTAATATCAAGTTGGCTTGGTCTCACATTTCATCAATGTTCCATTCGCACATGAGAAATATTAGTCGAGCTGCTCTTTAATTGTGTTGGCGAATTTCATTAGTGCCGATGCACTATGCGGAATTTGGATGAAGCTTCAAAATAGTTTTGGACATTAACCTAGCAATGTATAGGTTTATCTACAATAGCATTGTAACATGCATTCAGCGCAAGGTGCTTATTTGTATTGGTCAAATTTAGAAAGTCTCTCCTATACGTTTTTATTTGCTAAAGGCCATTGTAATAACAATTTTACTTAAGGGAAAGTAGGGTTCATCCTCATATGCAAAGGCATCACAGTTGGGGTCATTGTTCTAGAAGAAGGTTCCCCCATAACCGTAGCTAAGGTTTTACACTATCCCAGAGCAAGGTTTGGGGAAAAGGTTCTAATTTCTAACCATTTTCATAAACAAAAATTAATTGTAGAAGGTTTTAATACAAAAAGTTTTAAAACATCCATGTTTTCAGCATGGTCGCACTAGATGACGATTTAAACTACTAATTAAAATTTTGGAATGTTACACGTCTTGTCCCTCACGCCTCACGCCTGGTAGATATACTCCCCATCACCCTTAATGGGAGAGGCTTGGGAAGACCAAAGCAAGGCAACACGTTCTGTCGCATCGCCATTAATGCTCCTGCCTCCGCGCGCTCCCTGAGCTACTCGGGGGAGCCGAGCTCGGCAGGGCAAGGCAACACCCCGAGCATGGCCTGCAACGGCCACGAGCTCGGGAGACACCTCGAACTTACCCCCTAGGGCCGCGAGCTCGGGACCTTTTTTCTTGGACCTAGGGGATCCCGGGTGTAGCTTTGTAGTGGCTGCAAATTGTACGCGCGGCCCTTGGCAATGCGATAACGTGGCACCAGGCTGCCCCAAGCCGCAAGTGATGGGAGTCCTGGTTCCCATTTCACCAACAGCAGCCCTTGGCCTTAGCGTCGGGCAATGGCTTGATAGAGACTGGGGGTGAGGCCCATCCTTGCGGCGGGTGGTGGCGTCGCAGCGTTGAGCCACTTGGTGGCCCATCTTGCTTATCCGTGGCCCATTGGCCCAGGCCAAAACAGAACCGCTTTTTTTGCGCACGGATTGACAGCATGGGAGATGAAGCAACAATTGCCACTTCACTTCCCCACTCCACCACGCACGCTTTTTGGGATAAGAAATGATTACCTGTGCCAGGTGAGGAGACGTTTCCTTGATTAGCACGCGAGTTGGCAAGCGAGCCGGCGAGGTGGCCTACAAAGCAGGGCAGAGCTGCAGCTGTGCCGCCCTTCCACACCTACTTCATATGCAATCCGGCTGTTGATCTCCTCACGCCACCAACTTCTCGTCGCCTTCAAGCTTTTTGCCTTCTGCATTCTTCGCTCTCCAACTCACCACCATGCCAAGAGCGAGTCGCTCTCACCGCGCGTCGAGCAGCAACATTTTGCCGTCCTCACACCTCCGCGATGAGCTGGGGGTGGAGAGAGTCCGTCGGCTAATGTTGACACCCATAGTGAGGGGAGCCGTGGCGGTGAGGGCTGGTGATGCCCGGCCTACTCCGAACGGGCCGGGGGAGATTGTCTTCTTCCTACCATTTGCATCCGTCGGGCTCATGCCGCCATTCTCAACGTTCTTCATGCAGGTGCTGGAGATGTTCGGCATCCGACTGGCACATCTGGTCCCCAACGCAGTGGCCATCCTTGAAAGCCCGTAATGTTTTTGTGGGGGTCTCCATGCATCACACCAAGCAAGCTAGGACTAATCTCTGCACATTTCTCAATAAACTCGTTAGTCCCTTAACCATTTTGTCATTAATCCACCAAACCCAACTTAGGGGGCTAGATGCACTTTCAATCCTCACCGTCTTTGCACACCTGTGTGAAATGTTCATGGGGGTGATGCCATTGATGGCACTGTTTTGGCATTTTTTCATACTCCGGTCGATCGGGAAAAAGAAGCATTCCGACGACGAGGAGACCATGGGCTGCTGCGGCTTTCGCCCACGGGATGGCACCGGGGGCCTATACATTGAGTTGACGTTGCACAACAAGTGGGATGACTGGCATGACGACTGGGTGTATCTCGGAGTGGAGTCCCATGGCCACCGCCTTCTCCCTACGGAGCCGGCCCGTTGCACCCCAGGTTAGGAGGATGCCCCTGAGGTGGATCCTCGCTTCAATCCGGTGATGAACTGGATTGCTAAACTACGCGTAGAGGGGCTAACCACCACGATGGTGGTGGGTGACTTCCTGCGGCGTCGGCTGGCCCCGCTGTAGTGGTGCTCCCGTCGGGCATGGCTCTACACCGGCGATCACGACGCCACCCGTACGCACATTGGCGAGGGTCACAACCTGAGGCAGGAGGAGCTCACGACGATGTTGAAGGTGGTAGTCAGCGTTAGTGACGTCGCCACTAGCATCCTACCCAGGGAGGACCTCGCCCTCTGTAATGATCGGGGGAGAGTGGCACTGCAAGAAACCCTCCCCAAGTGCGACGCTAGGGGGATCCAGGAGCGCGCATCGGGTATGGCTCCCAGGTCAGTACGGATCCTGGGGGACGGTGATGACAAAGCCTGCCAAGACAGCGGAGTAGCTCAGGCCTCAGGTGCCAGCACCGAGGAGAGTGTTGTGAACCCCTGGGACTCAAAGAGGACAGGCAAACGTCCTCAGATCCCAAGCCCCCCGAGGTCACAGAAGCCGCATCCGCCCCCATCACCGCCTCAGGTTTCCACACCGCGGCGCATGGCCCATGACACTGAGGCTGGTGGATCGAGCTGGCCGTGAAGTGATGAGGCCCTTGCAAGCTCAGGGCTAGAGTCTAGGACGGCCAGTCCCGAGGTATGGCCCGGGCCGGGGGAAGGAGGTGTGAAGAAGATGACGCCGACGCTTGAGGGGCGCCCCTTCGCGTGTTCGCAATGTGGCTTCACCAGACCGAGGTAGGTAAAACTCTTGCGACTCCTCACTTTTTGTGTGGCTTCCGGTTCGTCTCTTCTTCTTGGAATCCTTACCGGCGCCTCCTTGGGTCTCTGCTTTCCTTCGTCTACCCTAGGCAGCACAAGGAGGCAGGACCTGCAAAGGGCTTGGGGGCCCCGAGAGCCCTCGGGGCTCGAGAGACATTAGGAGGCGGTGGCAGCACCATCGAAGACCAACCTGCCCCAACACGAGGAGGCAGCCCCCGAGCACGAAGAGAGGGCACGCGAGCCTAGAGATGGCGTGCCCCACCATGGGGTGGCAGCCCCTGATCTCCTCCTGTCGCAAGGGGGGATAGCAGCACCGGAGGACGAGGTCGTTAGCTGGGTCATCGAGATATCACGACCCCGACCTCGTGACTTCGACGGCACGGGTACATGCAGTGGTTCAGGAACCCGAGGTGGGCAGCCCCAAGAATCCTTCCCTGAGGCACTGGCCAACGCCCAGGACATGGTGGAGTGGCTCCGGGTGGCTGCTATCGCAGAACGGGCAGAGCTCGATGAGAAACGCTCCGTCCTAGCCGCAGAAGAGGCCCGCCTTGAGGAGGGGCGCTAGAAGCTGGAGTCCCTTGTCCGTGCGGCCAAGGTGGTCTATGATCACGATGTCGCAGAGGTGGAGAGGCTGAGCACGGCCCTAACTACGGAGCGCGACGAGGCCGTTGCCACAAAGGAGCAAGCTGAAAAGGCAGCGGAAGCGTTCAAGAGCCAGCAGGCGCTCTCCGACGCACTCAAGGTGTGGGCCAGTGCATGCATCCAGCAGGCGAAGGACCACAAGTTGGTGCTCGCGCGCTGTGAGGAGGCAGTGGCCGAGTGGGAGGTGGCCACCTCACGTCGCGAGGAGGGTTACTAGCAAACACTCACACCACTTTACCTGCAGCCTCTTGGGTTACAGACCTTAGCGACGTATTAGGATGACTGAGTAGCTCGTAGCACCTAGACCTTTGGGGTGCTCGAGGTGGAACTGGCCAGGGCGAACACCACTGCCCATCGCCGAGGTCTGGACCTCGAGACTTTGGTGATGCTCGGGGCGCGGTCCACTAGGCCGAGCACCATGCCCAACACACAAGGACAAGCTACCGTGGCCACCCAAACGACATGCACCGATCTCAGCCTATTTGCGTTTGGGAAGCGAGTGAGAGTAATTTCACGTGATAAGACGTCCTCACAAGAGAGTAAACAGGAAGAGGCTCCCGAAATTTAAACTTAACAGAAAGGCAAAGGAATGCGTGAACCTTTGCTTTGTTTTTGTTTGTCTATTGACCTAGTGGGAGCCGAAGTAGTCTAGCCGCCTACATGTGAGCAAGTGCCAATGCCGTAGCTATTCCTCTAGCCCTTGGGCCGGTATCGCGCCTGCTCGGGGGTCTAGCCCCCAAACACACAGCATCATTCAACCAAGGCCTCGAAGTGTCCATGAACGCTCATGGCTTCATCTTACCACCATCCTTGGTTGGGCGGAAAACCACATGGTCCTGCATGCCAACAAGAGTAGTCGTCCACCCGCAAGGGTTGTCCACAGGCATGCTACTAGCAAACACCCACTACTTTACCCGCAGCTCCTTGGGTTACAGACCTTAGCGATGCATGAGGGTGATTGAGTAGCTCAAGCCACCTAGGCCTTTCTAGTGCTCGGGGTGGAGCTGGCCAGACCGAACACCACTACCCATCGCTAAGGTCGAGACCTTGGGACTTTGGTGATGCTCAAGGCGCGGTCCACCGGGCCAAACAACCGTGCCCAGCACACAGGGACGAGCTACCATGGACACCCAAATGACATGCACCAGCCGCCGCCCGTTTGCGTTTAGGAAGCGAGTGAGTGGTTTCGTGAGATAAACGTCCTCGCGAGCGAGTAAGTGGGAAGGAAACTCCCCAAAAATTGAAATTGACAGCCAGGGCAAGAGAATGCGCAAGTTTGTATGTATTGAAATAATATACAGAGTGGTAGCCCTGGCCACCCTGGGTGGGACAAGAGTCCATGCAGGTTGGCCTGAGCACAACCCCTTATTTACATGGCTTATTAAGAATAGAACTTGCGCAGGTGCTCAATATTCCACGGGTTCAAGAGCGGGGTCCCATCCTCCGTGGCCAGTCTTACTGAGCCTGGTCGGAGGACACCGGTCACGAGGAAGGGGTCTTCCCACATGGGGGACAGTTTATTCTTTCCGGCGCGTGTAAGGACACGGCAGAGTTACTAAGTCCCCGACCTCGAGTGACCGGGTCCCTGAAATCAAATGGCCAAACAAGCTAAGTCAGAGTTGGGCTGTATCCTAAAGTGAGTTCATGTCTTGGGTAAAATAGGGAAGGCAGAAATTGATGCCAGCTAGGTCAGTTGTGCAAATTTCATCAATCTGTTAGTAAAAGGAAGATCAGCATGGGGCAGACAAACCGGACACCACCCGTACCCATCTTTCTTTCTGGCCGTTCTGAATCTCGGGACGAGATTCCTTGTAAGGGGAGTAGATTTGTCACGCCCTGATTTTCGCTCAGGGATTAAAAAATTATTAAATAAATGATTTCTAGAAATTATAGTAAATTGCAATGCATTTAACAAGTGAAAATAAATATTCCTTTAATAAACTATGCATGGAGGAATTTTCCCTAATTTCTCCATGTCCTAAAACACTTTCTGAATTTTCCTAGGAATTTTCAGAGCTCAAGAACTAATTTTAATGAAACAAAGTTTATTTCAGTATTATTGAAAAGGGGGAAAACAAGCAAAAATCCATTTCCTAGCTCTGGGCCACCCCAGCCCAATCCTCTTTTCTCCCCAGCCTCGGCCTCCTTTTGGCCTCGTCCGGCCCATCGCCTTGGCCCAGCCCACCACGGCCTGCCTCCCCTTTCCCCCACTCCCCGTGCCTGGCCATGGCCTGTCCCCGGCCCAGCTCGCCCACTTCCGCCCAGCCACGTGCCTACTCGCCCGCTGCCTCCCCTCGTCAACAAATGGGGCCGGGGCCCACCTGTTGGGTCTTTCTTCAACCTCCGACCGAGAAGACCGGAGGGAAGCCGGCCACCTCCACCGTCCGATTCCACGGTCTCCTGCACCCCTCCCCTCATTCCAACCGCGTGAGCCGATCGCCACCCACTCCCCGCCCTTTTCCCCCACTTCCCCGCGTGTCTAGCACGGAGCCAAGCCCCACAACCCCGTGAAGACTGGCATCCTCCCTGCCTCAATATCCACCTCACTCGGCCACGTCTCCGCCTCAACGAGCTCATAAAAAGCTTCCCCAAGACTCCCTTTCCCGTTTCCCCCAACTCCCGAGCCTCGCCGTGCCTTTCTAGCCTCCTCTCCACATCAAATCCCAGCGTTGCCGCCGGCCGCGCCTCCAGACGCTCGCCACCGGGGATTGAAGCCACTTCGGGCCGCACCGTCTACTCCATTTGCATCACCAAGTCGAGAAGACACTCGGCCACCGTCTCCCTGGAGCCCCCTCTCTCCTTTCCCTTGCTTCCCGAGCTCTCCTGAGCCCTAACCACGCGGCCTCCTCTCCACCGTTTAGCGCCGTCGCCTCTGCCTCCTGAAACCGGCACCGCTATTCGGTCATCACCATCGCTGACAACACCTTCGCCCGCCACCGATGAGCGCTGCCGCTGCAATCCCCCTCGCCTTGCTCTTCTTTCTCCCCCGACGAACCCCCTCGGTCTCGACGTGCCTTGCCAAGCACCGTCCCGGGATCGCCGTCGTTGTCGTCGCCGCCGCCCCATCACTGGTGTCGTCATCCTTTCCTCCGCGCCACCGACGTCCCGGCACCGTCGAGTCGCCATCGCCGTTGAACACCTCTGCCCGCCGTGCCGGCATGCCCCTATGCCGCGTCATGGCGGACGGCCGAGCATGCCTCGCCCTATCACACTGACGGGTGGGTCCCACTGGCAGCCCCTCTCCTATGGATGACATAGGGGACCCACGCATATATCCCTGAATCAACCTCAACCGTCGGATCATCCCGATGTAATCCGGTCCATTCAATCCTCTTAATATCTCCAGAGCCATTCTCAGCCGTCGATCTCCCGAGATCTAATCCGAGCCATCGGATTTCCATAAAACCCTAAAACAATCCCAGCCGTTGGATCTCATCAACCTGATCTGGGCCGTCCTTTTTCTCGTGGACCAAGTCCATGGCCTCGGTCCACGGTGAACCGGCCCTTTTCTCTCACCGACATGCGGGGCCCACGTGTCAATGGCGTTCCCCCTCTTTCTCTCCCCTGAGGGTTGATGCAATATTTCTCATTTTCCTTCACGAGAATAATTAGTTATTGCGTCATAAATTGGTTTAATTCCTAAAAATGCTTTAAAATAGGTTAAAACTTCTAAAATTCATAACTAATTCATACGAACTCCAAATTGAACCATTCAACTCTCAAAATTCATACAAAATTGAGATGTACATGTTTGTTTACTTTTCATGTACTGTTACTTGGTTTTTATTAGGGTTTTTCTCGTTTTGCGTGCTAGCGCTTAGGAATCCAACATTTTGAAGGATCATAGATTTCACTCGGAAGACTATTTGAAGAAGCAAGACAAGTCACACATTCATCCTTGAGCATGTTGAACCAACCTTGTGAAATATTTTACGATTTATAAATAAATTGCATGTTTTGTTAGTTATATGGGATATGGGACTACCTATCCACTTGCTTGAGACCCTATTTATTCATTATCCATTCCTTGATAATTTTGAGTGATAATTTGACTAGCTTATGGCTCATTCGGTGACGTAGCTAGAGATAAGACCTGCTTAGCCATGCTTAGTACCAATAGATCACTAATGGGATAATCGCATTATTTCTATATCTGGTAACCTGATGAGCCGCGTGCTTGAGATGTTTGACCATGGTTATTGGTCGTAACTAATCAACTAAAATGTGATCTAATGGTGGGATGTGGGTGCATGGTTTTGCTGGTCACACCCATGGCAGTTAAGAACCGGTTCGCGGGAACCCCTTGAGCAGATTTCCGTACAACCACAAGCCAGCGTGGGCAACGGCTGGGCTTGTAGCATAGCTCTTCCCTCTCCTAGGCGCTGTTTGGTGAGGATGGGCATGATGGAGTTAGGTTGGCTCAGGTGTCAGGTTGATCGGCTTCCAGATCCATCATGGCGCTAAGGGGGGTAGCTTGACCGACACGGTGTGCCCTATCAGTAGGTGCAACCTCAGCGTGGTGCGGATGGTTAGGGAGGAGTTGTGTGAATGGTCCTGTCATGGCCCTTTTACCATGGGTTATGGGCACGTGGAGACGTGCGGGGCTGTGTCTTGTGGGTAAAGATGTACACCTCTGGCTAGAGTTAAAACCTTTTCGAATAGCCGTGCCCACGGTTCTGGGCGATTGGTCAAGACTCACCGTAATTAGTCTCACCCTTAATTAATTAACTTGACTTAATGGAACTGGTATAGTTCAGGTGGATGGTTTGGGCCTGATCAACATGGTGTAGCGTTGTTCAGCGATGGATCAATACTGATTAATATAACAACTGTTTTACCTATTTTATCACTACCACCGTTTACAACTGCCTTTACACAAATGAGCCACCAGCCTCCCTTTGAAATCCCATGCACAAATGCATCATTGGTGTGGCTTGCTGAGTACAGTGGGTGGTACTCAGTCTTGCTATAATCTCCCTTTCAGAAGAGAAGACCTTGGCGTAGACCCCAGTTGAGCTTACCTGTGAAGTGGAGCTGAAGCCACGCTAGAATTGCCTTTCCGTTGTTGTTTTCTTCTGTGTAAGGACTAAGTGTCTCTTCTATAAGTATTTACGCTTTATTTACGTTTGGATCTGTTTATCGATTTATCATTTTATATATCCTGACTTGATTCCTGGGCAGGGATTTTAATACACAAAATAGTCTGAAAATTGGCTAAATTTCTAAGCGTGACAGGCACCATCAGGGCCCTCACCAACTCCCTCGGCGTGCGAAGGCGCCGAGTTTGCCTACCCCATGTGGAGGCGATGATGTGGCGCCGGCCGGGGTCGGTCCTTCCAGGCCGGCGGGTGCTATGAAGGTAGAGCCGGGTGCTGCTCAGCAGCTGCTAGCTCCTACCCTCCACCCTTAGAGTTAAACTCACGGCAGTGATGTCCACCAGCCATACTGCTCTAAGGAGGTAAAAACAGCAAAAACCTAATTCAAATGCAACGATTCCCCTACCTAGCGTGCCAGCTGTCGGTGTGGGAACACCTAATGCAGGGATGCGGAGGGACCCCCTTTGTGAGTTCGGCCGGGGAGCGAACGTGTTCGATCTGGCATAGATTGGTGCTAGAGTAAATGAGGCAAAAGAGTTTATACAAGTTCAGGTCGTACAATGGCGTAATATTCTACTTCTATTGTGTTCTTGGTTGCTTCTGTGATTGCTTGCAAGAGGAGTTTCCAAGACTTTGACTATAGGAGTCTTTTTGATCGGATCGAGATCCTTCTCCTTTGTGGCCTTAGCTCTCCCCTTATATTTCTTGGAGGAATACCACAGTGGCTGCACTATGGGAGTTACAGAATTAGGTATGCTTGGTCATGTCTTCTGCTGACCGATGGGCCCACTCGCTTGTCCTCCTAAGGGCCCCTCTAGGAGCAGGTTTGGAGAGGAGCAACGGCCACTCGCCACGCATCTGGGCATGGTCGTTGAGGGCTTGTCGGGGAAGCTTGGGCTTGCGACGCTGGTCATGGGACCCATATGTTAGCCTCCCGCAGAAGTAGGTGAGACACAGTGAGCTAGGGCAAGTAACACAGTAGTCAACCATGTTGCCTGCCAGCCTGTGCCCCTTGTCAGGAAGAGGTAATGATGGCGTTCGACGTAGGGTACAGAGCCATCCTATCCCCCACACCTCACGCCCCGTAGATATACGTCCCATCGCCCTTAATGGGAGAGACGTGGGAAGACCGAAGAGAGGCAACACGCTCCGTTGCATCGCCATTAATGCTCCTACCTCCGCGCACTCCCCAAGCTGCTCGGGGGAGCTAAGCTCAGGTACACGGCAAGGCAGCGCCCCGAGTACGACCAGCCGCAGCCACTAGCTCGGGAGACACCCCGAGCTTACCCCGTAGGGCCACGAGCTCGGGACCTTTCTTCTTGGACCTGGGGGATCCCAGGTGTAGCTTCATAGCGGCGGTAAGTTGTACGCGTGGCCCTTGGTAATGCGATGACATGGCGCCAGGCCATCCCGAGCCACAAGTGATGGGAGTCCTGGTTCCCATTTCAACGATAGCAGCCTTGCCGGCGCTTTGCAGTATCTGACCTTTACCAGACCATATATAGCCTATGTAGTGCAGCAAGTGTGTCTTCATATGCATGATCCATAGGAACCACACCTTGCTACTATCAAGCGCATTCTTCAATATATCCGAGGTACTCTCGATCACGGTTTGCATCTTCAACGATCATCATCGGCTAATCTGGTTGCCTATTCTAGTGCTGATTGAGTATGTTGTCCTGACACTTGGAAGTCCACCTCCGGTTATGCCGTCTTCTTGGGGGATAATCTTGTCTATTGGTCATCGAAGCACCAGAACACATCTCTCACTCTAGTGCCGAGGCTGAATACTATGCAGTCGCTAATACTGTTGCCGAGATATGTTGGCTCCATCAGCTTCTCCATGAGCTTTACAGCCCTCCCACGTGAGCCACCGTGGTGTATTGTGACAACGTCAGTGCCGTCTATCTGTCCACAAACCCGTTTCAACATCAACACACTAAACACATTGAGATTGACCTTCATTTCATTCATGACCAGGTGGCTCTTGGCACAGTCCGTGTCCTCCATGTGCCAACGTCGTCCTAGTACACCGACATCTTCACCAAGAGGTTGCCATCTTCATGTTTCACTGAGTTTCACTCTAGTCTACATGTTCATCAAGCCGACGCCTAGCCTAGACTGCAGAGGCATGTTAGCAAACTCAGTCATGATCGATCCACCCTGTTCCTCTCCTGTCGTTACTTCTATGAGTCAGTTGAGGGGACTTGGTTGGGATGGTGCCTATATGTATTCACGTTGTGCTGATCAGTGAATGATCGTGTGAGTTACATTGCCATCAGATAGTGCGTCCGTTCTTTTCTGTTATATGTGTGTACTCTATTGTGGTCTCTGTTCTTCTAACTACGAAGCGCGATGACAGATGAAGCGAAGCGACGCGGATGAGAAACGGACTAAGAAGGAGGAGGCGATGGACAAAAGCAAGGGAGGATAAACGAAATCACTATGAATTTTTTTAATAGTAGAGATAATTTACTATAAAACCAAAGTTATTCTTCTCTTAAAAAAAGGAGAAAATTTGAGGATACGCCAGTCTATAGCATTGACTATAAAATTTCACCATTCACCCCAACATTATAATTGTAAATATGCCCACACTAACGCTACGGCGACATTTGAAAATACACATGGGCTAGAAAAGTACGTGGATTGTTCATGTGCGCATTAGACTGCACAAGACACTGGGCAGTTGGGATTGCTTGTAGGATTTGGGCTGGGTGGAGCGCAAATAAGATTCGCAAGTGGTATATTTACCTACTATGAGTAAACTGCTTTATTTTTTCTTAAAATTATGATGTTAAAATTTCTCAAGACCATCAGCTTTATAATTTACTTTTTTTTAAGAAATTCACACATTATAGTTGTGGCATAATACTCCCTCCGTTTTTTAATATATAACACCGTGGACTTTACACATACGTTTGACTATTTATCTTATTAAAAAATTTAGTCCAAATATCATTTATTTTGTTGTGACTTGTTTTATTACTAAAGATACTTTAAACTTGAGTTATATTTTTATATATTTGCACTAATTTTTTAAATAAAACAAATTATCAAACGTTAGGCCAAAAGTCAACGGTGACATATACTAAAAGACGGAGGGAGTATTTGGTAAATAAATTATCAAAATTACATTATCATTTATAAATAAAGTTTCAAAATTACAGTATCATTCATAAATAAAATGAGAAAACTGCAACAATCATCCATCAAGCTATGACTACAAACCAACCAGAAAAGAAAATTGCATTTGTTATTGAAACCAGTGTTATATTATTATGAGAGAATCCTTTATTCTCCATTCAAAGTTACATAGTTTCCTTATATGCCACGGAGAATTGGCTCTCCCCTTATATGCCACTGGACGACATTTTACTACCCTTTTATGCCACTTCCGTCGATCCTGGCTGTTAAAAGAATTGCAAAAAGACCAAAATACCCTTATTCATTCTCTTCTTCTGTTGGGTCTCACACGAACAAAAAAAGGCAGGGGACAGAGTGGCACTGTTGGTGGGTGAGCTACAGCACCGGTGGAGCAGGAACCAAGCAAGCACGACAGCCAAGTACATACAGAGGAAGACAATGGAGACCATGGGGGTAGGATTGGCATTTCTAAAAAGAAATGAACAATCCAAGACACTAACGTTGAGATAATGGGATGGAGTTGATGGTAGTGGCATATAAGGGTAGCAAAATGTCATCCAATGGCATACAGGGGAAGAGCCAATTCTTAGTGGCATATAAGGAAACTATGTAACTTTGAATGGCAAATAAGGAATTCTCTATTATTATAGACAGAAAAGCACTATATATTGGTTACAGAAATAGAGAAAAACAAAACTGGAGGTTCACAAATGGAATAGCATTCAGTGGCAAGTGGATTGGTGAAAACTTAACACCACTATAGAAAAAAGATGATCAATGCTATAATTCCAAAACTGGAGGGAAATGCAAGCAGTTACCCCATAAGAGTTCTTCTCTACAGACAAAGCCATCTTAGACAATTGATGCATAGCCCATTGATGAGAAAGAAATGAGCTAACCCCTTTATTTAGGAGAGATGGCCTGTCATGTCCAGTTGACACAATAGCTGATTGCTTTATAGAATTCTTGTTCAGTGCTAAAAATGGATAGAGCCCTACACAGTTTTACCTGTCCAGGAGCAACGAACATAGAAAGTGAACCAATAACACAGTGCAGTAAGAATTGTCTGGCTTGGACAAATATCTATACCTCCTTCTGAAGTCTTTTGAAGATTTCTAGGCATATGTATGCACCAATTGAATGACCAACCTTCATCAGTATGACAAAATAATCAAGGTGAATGACTTCATACAGAAAATGAATTGCACACAGATTTCAAGTATTGAGCACGCATGCTTGGACACGTAACAATACTATCGTGATCTCAAAGCGATATTTTCTCATTACAGTGATGAATGGACATGTAATAATGTGATGTCAGAATATATAAAAGGAATGAAATCGCACCAGACTAATGAACTTGGACCAGGCAGTCAAGTAGTGGAATAATAATAAAAGATTGTACTACAAAACACTTGGATTTTACAAACCTCCTTATATTCTGAAGATATTTGAATCAGAGGCTTGTCCTTTTCTAAACGTCAATTAGAACCACATATTTAAACTTTAAGCCATATTTAGACTTCTCTGATGGCTAACATTTGCATGTTTGAGTACAATATCAACAGTACCCCAGGGAGAAATGCACTTGGATTAATGGAAAAGCAGAAAATCCTCTCTTTAACTCTCTTAATGAATTTAATAAGTGTGCCAGTGTTTACACCTGATGACCATACTAATTAACCCCAAAAATGTTCAGATTTCAACTTACTGAGCAAACTCAATCGAGACATCCTAGGATGACAACATCAATCTTGCAAAATTTAAAACTGTAGGATGTATAAAAAAGGAAGTCACACAGTCGAACAACTTAAAAACATATATGCCTTAAAAAGGCCTTAGCTTAAACTGAATGCAAATCCACCCTTAGACATTTACATATCTTCAAAGAAATGAAAAATAACGAAGTGCATGAGAGCCACTACAAGTACTCCTGCCCCCAAAGACAGTACACTATTTCTTACTCCTGCCCAACAAGAACCCATGAATCAACTCAAGGTCAAACCTGCCATGTAGGCTAGGTGGAGGGTGGGAAGCGACCGGCAGAATGGATCCACCAGGTAACAGGAGGAGGTGAATTTACCAAATTATGAATTAAATGGCATCTGAATACCAAATTAAGGAAAAAAACTGTGTAGCACCCTCGCTGTATTACAAACATCAGAATCAAACTCATCACTGGATAGTAAAGACTATTGTCAGTTTGGATTAAGACAGAGTAAATACAAACAGTTACATCCAAGACTATTGTCAGTTTGGATTAATACAGTGGTCACCGTCCCACTGGAGCTAGCTTATGGTACACAAAAAGATGAAAATTTTACAGAGGGAATTCCTTCATAGCACAGGGCAAAAGAGAAAATATCAAAAGATTCTTGGATTACTGAATAAGATTCAACTGATAAATTTTACCTTGGATTAAGAGAGGCAAAGCTAAAAAAATAATACTCAATTGTTGGAGGGAAAACATGGCTTCCAGATGAATGGCTATATTACATCTTTTGCAGATTGCCATTGTTGACTTACCTCCAGACTGCTCATTGTCCTAAGATGCAATACAAAAAACAGGTGGAGTGCATCAGTGATAAGGAAAGAATTTACTGCCAAGAGATTAGAGGTGTACATTTGGACAAGATGCATCGAGATGCATGCTGCAGCCACCTCCCTGCTGTTGGCCAATTGGTACGTAGAATGCACATATACGTGAGATGGGAGAAAAATGCACACCTATACACCGGCGGTGCTGCACCAACAAAAGCAATGCCAGTTGGGCGTCCTAGTTATTGACACCGAACAGGAAAATGAATCCTTAAGCTGGGCGTCCCTGTTAGCTGGCAAAGCACAGTTTGGCAGCCCACCCAAACCACAACTGTCTAGGAGTGGCTGAACACAGTAGTACTGCAATCACAAAAGGGAACAGTTCGGTTGACCACATCAACCATAAAAACTCAATAGGGCATAAAGGAGGTACATGGTCAATTACAACAGCATACATCACGAAATAGAACGTACACGGCATATAATAAGTGATGATGTCTTAAGACATAATGGACCAGCAACAATTCATCCAACCAAGAATTACTGAAGCATGAGTACCAAATGAAAATAACAAGTTTTTTTTCTCATGGACTAGTGGTATCATCACTGTTAGGCACTTACAGCTAGGAAATTATGGTGGTAACTGGCAAGGGCACTGTGCCATATAAATAGTTAGGGATTTACAATGGCCTGAGTGCATAGCAGATTATAATTCAAAACACATCTCTTGTGCAAAATGATATATTCACAATTCCACATAAAAAACTTTTATCTAGCCTATTATCCAGAATATGAAATCCACGAAATGCTTGTAAAATGGAAACACACTAAGACAGTCGAACCATCTCACGATTATATATGTAGTATTAAGGGCTAACCAAATGGAAAATGCATAAATTCCGCTGTCTTCCTGACTACCTCACAAAGTAATATCACACATGATATTATCCCAACCCCCAAGATATCATTATATGAAAGTAAGATAATTCAGAAAACTCTGCAAGTCCCCTATAAATGCAAATTTGGCATTACTGTGACATTCAAGGTGAAATATGGTTCATGACCAAAATGAACAATTCTAGCCAAATGATCTCTCGCCAAAGATAATTCAATCAAGTACTGGAAAACAAATGATGTGCACCTACAGTCCTACAGACAGAACTATCGCTTGAAGATTAGCCACAATGACAAGTTGATGGCTAGCCACGGCATGAGAAAGTTCACAACTGGCACTGACCTTAAATATGCCACCTTCCATTCATTAGGAAAGCTCAGAAATCAGACAGCAACCTCAAGAATTGAAATTTTATCTAACCTACTAGCAATTCTATGCGGCTACATCCAAGCAGCACACCATGCGTACACCAGAAGCGCAATGGGGGACAGTTGCTGAGGCATAGATCTCCTAGGGGGTGTATGGGGATTACCATGGAGGAGCAGTCTTGGTAGATTTGGAGCGCGGAGTCGACGCGGGCAGCCTTGCAGTGCGAGGGGTCGAGGGTGTTGTAGGAGACAACGGTTGGACGATGTTGGAGCTCGTCGTCGCGGCCGTGCCATGTTGCTCCTCTCCTGCTCCCCTTGATGCGCCGGCTACTGGCCTGCATCATCCTCCATGCCTCCCTAGATCTGAGGGCTCAGGCCGCCGCCGCTGGCTCGGGTTCTTGCCCTCCCCCCTTTGCAACCAATCCATTCCCCTCCCTTCGGCTTTCTCAGAACCGGTCCTCGATGCCTCTCCCACGCATGCGAGGACGCCGGCGCGGGTTCGAGATTCGGCGGGAGGAGAAGGACTGGGCGCTCCGGCGAAGTGCCTCTCCCGCGCAAACCGATGAGGGATCACGCCCAGAAGGGAACCCCACGACGGTGCAGAAGGTGGAGTGCCGGAGACGGCGGCTTCTCCAGCGAAAGGGAAGGGTGGAGAGTGGCGCTCGCCTCGTGAGAGGGGGGGAGGGGAGGAGATCGCGGGCATGGGGGCGCGTCGAGGCTGAGGAGGAGGCAGTTGCGACGTTGTGAGGACGGTGAGGCAGCTAGGGTTTGAGGCAGCAACCCTGACCCCGGCGATCTGCGTGGCGGTAGGAGTAGTTGGAGGTGCGGGAGGATAATGCGGCGACGCAGGCTATAGCGGGAGGATGAGGCGGCGACGCGACGGCAGCGAGGAGGATACGGGGGGATGGGAGGTAACGGCTCGCGCAGCCGGGAGGGAAAGGGAGCACGGGGGTGGGTGGGTGGGGGAATTGGTGCGCGGGGAGAAATCTGGTCGTCGAATGGATGTATGCGGATAAACATGAGACGTTGGATGTGTCACACCGTGGTTGTTAATATTATGAGTAAACCAGTTAGTATATTATAGGATAACTATCACCCACGGTATTAACTCATCTTTTTTTTTTGCCATTATAGGAGTTTTATATTCATTTAGCCTAGCCCAGGGAGCTAAATGACCAAATTACCCCCACTAATTTTCACTTTCCATCTCTCGTCTCTATTCGCTCAGGATTTAGGGTTTAGTACATGGCCTTGCCATGATGAGTCGAGATTGGCAGCCATCGACGGTGGATTGAAGGTAGCGCCACAAAGGAGGGGGGCTCAAAGTCGAGGCTCGGAGGTAGTTGCGAGTTGTCATGTTTTATATCGGCTATATTAAATATGGGGCTATTTATCGGAGCTAAACTCGATGAATTCAAAAGGACACAAAGATTTATCCTGGTTCAGGCTCTTAGGGAGAGGTAATATCCTACTTTCAACTGTTGTGTATTGCTTTCGTTGTATCTCTGATGAGATTCTGTTATACCCTAGGGGGCTCCTTGTATCTCTTATATACCGAAGAGATAAGGATTATAGGATAGAAAAACCCAGTCAGATACGACCATGATCGTGAGGGGCCTGGCCATGGCAATGACTTAAGGTCGGTGGCTCAACAACAGCGGTGGCTCGAGGTCAGCGACGGCTCAAAATCGATGGTAGTGGTTCGAGGTTGGGAGCCCGATGATGGCCCTACATCATAGGCCGACGACGGAAAGCTCACCTTAGAGCAAGATCAATAAGAGAGCTAGCTACTAGCTGTAATGGATGACCATGTCATTTATAGTACGCATTTGAGCTAATGTGTATAATAGAGAAATCTTATGTTTGCTATAACACAAATATTTTATTTTTTTGGGGCCCACCATCTTCTTAACAGTCCTATCCCTTTCTCTTTCTTCCTCTCACTCCTTCCCTTCCGGTGAGGGCGGCGGCCAGCGAGCGCATGCACAGGCACGGGAGAGGCTGGGGCCCACATCTACCTCGGTCCATGTGTGTAGCCTGGTGACTAATTAGTCGCGGGCTCCTTCTCTCTCTTCTCCTCTCTCCTTCAAGTCATCAAAAATCTTACGTGGAGCTCTTATAGCCAGTTATTGCATCTGCTCTTATGCAGAGCTGCATGCGTCCAACAATAAGAAATTAAAGAGAGAATCTATTCTATCCATTTACAAAGTATTTACCATCAACTTTGTCTCTCCCTATAATATATCATTAGGCTTGATATTTTTTCTAAAAATGCCTAAAATACCCTACAAGACATGTAAGGTTGATAATTAATTGACCCACTAGGAGTTTTGAAAAAAAATATGAAAAGTATTGTGTATCCTACTTACGTAATATAGAAGTTTGTGTATATGTTTCATGATTTTTTTCCATGTTTTTATATTTTTTTAAAAAAAACTATATTTATGTAGCATATAAAAAGAGAAATCACTTACACAGAAAGTAATCATGTCACATAAATATTTTTGTGTAGCATATATAAATAATATATTTTTAAAGTTAATACATGCAAATTAAAATTCTTGAAACATACACATATATTTCTATATCGTGTAAGGTTTCACGAAATTTTCATATTTTGACAAAACTTTCTAGTGGGTCAACCATTTATCAATCCATGTATGTCTTGAAGAGCATTTTAGTATTTTTGAAAAAGTATCTAGTTCGGTGGCATATTGTTGAAATAATTAATAAAGTCAGTGGCATATTATAAAAAGAGACAAATTCATTAGCAAATCATTGAACTTGAGCGAACTCAGTGGTATATAATATATTCTCTTAAAATTAAATAGAGTCACTACCAGGAGTGCGTCAAAAGGTTGCCTTGCTCGCAAGGGTACCACGAGGAGTGCATCGGAGTGAATTTGTGCTCTCTAACTGGACAACGCTCTTCTGATAGAAAATTATCTTACTGAACTTCTCTCCATATGTGTCACTAACAAATCCTTTTACTAGCGACAGGCTATCTATTATTGGGCCATTGATGATATCTCCAAGAAAGTGATTGCTTTATGTATATGCCAAAACAAAGAAGCTCTCCACTCTTAAAAAATGTATGCACAAAACACAGAAGCTCTCCGAAGATCTCTCATGGTATGGACGTTTGACTTTGCAACTTCATTTCAAAGGGGTCATTAATCCTCTTATTTCTTTTCACTGTCACCAGGGCGCAGCAGAACAGTATATTATAGTGGAGTATGTAATGTCGAAAAGTGAAAACAGTAAACAGTTCATATATGATGGTGTGATGCGAAGATAGTCCTGGTGAGAAAACCTGATAGAACAGTAATCATCTATCACTTTTGGTGATTTCTTGTTTATCTTCTTATATATAAATAATGCAACTCTCTTTGGTCACATTGCAAACCATGTAACTTAAAACTCTGATAACTTTTCTTGTATTTCGGGAATTACATTTGTCATGCAAAGACTTACATTGAAAAGTTAGCCTTAAACACTTCTGTCATATAATTTTAAGGTAGTTAATACTATTAACTTTTGGAAATGCAGAGACACTCAGGTTTTGCATGGGTTAGTCAAGAGGTGGTTAGAAGAGCTAAAGGATCACAAGCAGGAGGCACTGCAAGATGTATTTGTGTTAAGATTTCTGATTATTAGCACTGTAGATCAAATATATTGTAGCATATATGCAGAAGCAAATCATGTAAAATTCTAAGCCAGTGTTTTCATATGTTACAATGCACGGCCATTCTGCTAGTATGTAAATAATGCGACTCTTGGCCACATTGCAAAATTCGAACTATGTAACCTAAAACTCTGATAACTTTTCCCAGGAATTACATTTGCCATGCAAAGACTTACATTGAAAAGTTAGCCATTAACACTTATGCCATGTAATTGTAAGGTAGTTAATACTATAAACTTTTGGAAATTCAAAGACACTCAAGTTTTGTGTGGATTAGTCAAGGGTGGTTAGAAGAGCTAAAGGATGCCAAGCAGAGGCACCGTAGCAAGATGTATTTGTGTTCAGATTTCCTATTATTAGCTTTGTTAATCAAATTTCTTGCAGCGTATATGCATTGTCAAATCATGTAAAAATTTAAGTCAGTGTAGTGTTTTCACACGTTGCAAGGTATAGACATTCAACCAGCAGAGGAAAACATTCAACCAGCAGCTAGGCAAGACCGTAATAATATCTTTACCTATAGAGGTCTTCTTGGCCTTCTGATGCTTGTTGTATCTTCTCTTTTATTTATCTATGAATATTCATGTGTAAAACATGTTTTTTACTTTAGAATATTTCTAGGCTTCTAGCCATCAACCTTGCTTTTTGTGAATAATCTTTACGCACGATCATTATCCATGATCACTTCAGCAAGCTTGCCTAGGCTTAGGAAAATTGCTGGCTCCACCACTGACGCAAATTTCTGTTACATTATTTTGCTTATGGTTAAAAATAATAGTCATAAGAAGGGATTTTTGAACATTAATCCAATAATATCATTATTTATGGCAAACCCTAAATATTATTGTTGGACTAATAGTTGATAATATCCGATGTTTTCCTAGCTGCTTCTACCACTGATGGATGTACCATTGTTTGAGCTGTCTCAGGATTGCTAGTGCGTGGTTTCCTAATATACAAACCTAAGCCGTAGTTTTATAATATATACATCTAGGCCAAACCTATGTCAGATACCGATTGCCAAGTTGCCGACTCTCATAAGGATATGGTTTTCTAAGAGCAAATATAATAAACCCCCTAAGCATTAGCCGTAAAATACAACGTAGACTTCAATAATAAGGCAGAGAAAAAGAGAGAGAGGACTCACCCCTCATATAAGAGGTAAGCTCTACAGGAACTCTAATAAGAGAAGAAAAGGGAGTGGATTGAGAGTAAATAAACCACCTCTGCTAATGCATTGTATTGGCCCTAGTGTATTAGAGCTAATGCATTGTACTGTGTGTGTTAACTTTTAATTCTTAAGTATGTGATATTGATAAAACTAAAGGTAGAAACCATCTCTGCTATTAAACTTGCTCTATCAAACACACACAAGGCAAAATACAACCACAACCAAAATACACACACTTAAATCGTTTACCCTTCAGTTTATAAGCCGCAGCTATAATTTAAATTTTAAAACTTAATTTTAGAGTTGATTTTAGGCCTTTTTCATTATAGTTTATTTTCTAGCATCATAGAAATGTTACCATAAATTATTTTTGGGTCGTTAATAAGCATAAGCAAAACTAATGAGGATATCACCACCAACGATACGGCCACACCTACACATGGAGGAGATCAACAAGGAAAGGGAGGAGATCACCAAGGAAAGGGATTCGCGTAGGCTGGATTCGGACTGTACGACATCACCAACTTGTGACGGCCGCCACGACTTTATACGAACTCCGATTTGGGAGTTCTAGTACTTCACGGAAAGCTTATCAAGTCTACTTTCCAACGGATCCAGATTCATACTCATATCTGATGAGGACATCAACCCCGACACGGGAATGGCTACTCCAACTGAACCAGCACAGGCGCCACCAGGACCACTCACTCGAGCTCGTGCACGTGAATTAAACTTCGTGATGATTTTGAAGAATGAAGGACCAGAAGTTTCCTAAGTGCATGCGCCATCTATGCTCATGATGAACCTGCCCAGAATAATGTCTAGGTGCTGCGCCACTATGTGTTTTTAGTTTTGTCAAGAAATAACCAGGAAGGTGCTGCGCCACCTAAATCAGGAAAGGGGATCAAGGAGATGGTGTGTGGCTGTTTGGGCGCCTATTCCCTGCCTTGTGGGCAGGCTGGGCGTCTACCTTCCTCACGCCTCCTCCCCCTATTTAGCCGGGGGCTGCGCCCCCTCTTTTGTTTGGGTTTTCTTTGATAAGTTTAGCCATTGTGCAAACGTCCTGTGCTGCAGTTGTGCTCAGCGGCCACCTGTGGAAGCCATTGTGAACCCCAATTCGTGAGCGATTGATATTCAGTTTTGCCTTCATCTTGTTCTTGCTTGTTCTTCGATTGCTTGCAGGAATAGAACCTCGTGTTCAGGTTGATCTTGCCACCAGCAAGGTCAATAACCATTTGGAGTTGGTTCAGCGATTGCTAAGGCGCCACGATCTGTTCGTTCGTAGTCGGATCGCGAGAGTCACCTCCTCCACAAATTGAAGTTATCCCTCTCACCGAAAGATCGGGCACTCCAGCTCTATCAAGTGGTATCAGATTACAGGTTGATCGGTGAGTTTTATCGAGTTTTCTCCCTTTAGTTTGAGAGTTGTTCATCGTCCTATCGTCCACCAGAAAAGCTACAAAAAAAAAATTCAGGTTAGAACTTTGTCCCCGAACCATTTGGCCTTGCACTTTCATTCAGTAATCTTGTGTTGTTGAATTTGCGTGCTTTTGCGTCACTTGTTGCTGGTCGCTTCGTGTCTCCGCTGTTCACCGCCGTTCTTCTTTCGTTCATCCATACCGCGTTCTTCCCTCCCCCTGTTCCGCCCAGATCAGAACCATCCCACCAAATCTGGTGCGTCCCCCCCCCCCCTCCTTGTTTTGGAAGTTAATTGCTGCTGTTGGTTTCCTGCCATTTGTGCTTGGTTCGTTTTGGAAAGCATATCTTGTGTGCCCCCCTGCTTGTTTCGTTTTGGCAAGTTTTGATCATTTCTGCTTGGAAATTTTGAGGCGCCTGATCTGGTTATCAAAAAAAAAACAAAAAAAAAGGCAAGAAGAAAAGGCACGGTGCCGAATCAAAAAAAAGAGGAAAGTGAAAGAAGTGCAATCGATTTGGTGCGCCCCATATCTTCATCCAGCATCTTTGTTTTTGGCAAGCAGAACCTCCATATTTGGTGCGCCCAAGCTTTCTAATTCAGGCTCTTTGATTTTGGAAAGCAGCAACACCCTAGCTTGTGCGCCCCCTTCCTAGTTCAGGGATTTGGTGCGCCCCGGCACATTGATTCAGAATCGTTCATTTTTGGAAAGCAGAGGCCATCCTATCTTGTGAGCCACCTTTCCCAACCAGGGATTTGGTGCACCCTCTCCACCTTTGCGCGCCTCTCTTGCCTCTGTTCTGTTCGGTTTCACTTGGTTCCAGCAGCATTTGCTACGTGTTTGCACCCTTATTCAACTTTGCATTTGCTGATTGATTGTGCTAATCCTTGCTCCAAAGTGAAGCTTTCCTATAGCTCCACAAATCCCTACAGCGTGCAGGTTGTGTCCTCTGGCAATCGCTCTATCCAAGCTTCATCGATTGCACCGCTGGTTGCAGGTCACCCCTGCTGGCTTGGTAAGAACGGGTAAGAACTTGATAACGGTTTTAGTTTGAGCGCCCTGTTCAGCAACCCATTCCACTAGCTGTAGGACATACTATTTTGTTCCTTGTTCTTTGCACTAACAATGGCAGGATCCTCGGGGGATCAAGATGATGAGACCGCCATGCCACAGTCCCCTCGTACCAAGCGCATCATACAGCATTTTGAGCAACAAATGCGCCTGCAAGTTGATGGCCTCGCTGAAGACATTCACGTCACCAACGAGCGCCTTGGTCAGCTTGAAACAGCACAAATTGAAGCCGGTACGGCGCTCCAGGAATTAAAAACCGCCCAAGCCACCACCAACACCAGCCTCGACACCATCATGACACGGCTTGAGGAGTTGTCCCAGCAGCTTGGTGAGGTACAGGGCGACACTGATTATGGTGGCGACATCGAGCATGACGCTCAGGATCGCCGTCGCCGGCGAGGACCTCGTCGTGTGGTACGTAACCAGGATGATTCTTTCTCTAAGATTAAACTCACTATACCTGAATTCAATGGTAAATATGATCCTGATGCTTATCTTGAGTGGGAACTTGCTATTGATCAAAAATTTGCATGTCATGTTTTTCCTGCACAACATCAAGTTAGAGCTGCTACTAGTGAGTTTACCCATTTTGCTTCTATTTGGTGGCGCGAACATGGCAGCAAACATCCCACTGAAATTCCTACCACTTGGGATGCTTTAAAAGTTCTCATGCGCCACAGATTTGTTCCCTCATATTATGCTCACGATATGCTTAATAAACTACAGCGTTTAAGGCAAGGTACAAACTCTGTTGAAGAGTACTATCAGGAGCTGCAAACTGGTATGCTTCGTTGTGGTTTAGTTGAGAACAATGACGCTGCTATGGCACGCTTTTTGGGTGGTTTAAACCGTGAAATTCAGGATGTGCTTGATTATAAGGAGTACAATAATATTACTCGTTTGTTCCATCTTGCTTGCAAAGCTGAACGTGAAGTGCAGGGATGACACGCGAGGACACATGCTAACTCTTTTGCAGGTCGCACCACGTCGTTCCAATCAGCCCCTAAGCCTGTGGCCGTGTCACCCCCAGCAGCGCCATCTCCACCTAGCGGCACTCCGCGTGACAAGGCAGCAGCAAAAACTCCAGCGCCACATCAAGCAACAAAGGGCGCCTCTTCCTCTGGACGCACCAAGGACATTCAATGCCATCGCTGCAAAGGTTTTGGTCACGTGATACGGGACTGCCCCAACAAGCGCACGCTGATTATACGTGACAATGGTGAGTATTCTTCAGCTAGTGATTCCGAAGAAACCACATATGCTATGCTTGCCACTGACGTTGTAGGAACCGAAGAAGAACATGTGGCTGCCACTGACGCCGACAAGTATGAGAGTCTTGTTGTGCAGCACGTTCTCAGCACGCAGGTTGCACAACCAGAGCAGAACCAGCGCCACACCTTGTTCCACACCAAAGGCGTTGTGCAAGAATGATCTGTTCGCATCATTATTGACGGCGGCAGCTGCAACAACTTAGCAAGCACGGATCTGGTGGAGAAGTTGTTTCTCCCAACGCGTCCACACCCACACCCCTACCATATTCAATGGCTAAACCAGGGCGGCAAACTCAAGGTAACACGCTCGGTACGTGTTCATTTCTCTATGGGGTCCTATCATGATTATGTCGATTGCGATGTTGTTCCCATGGAAGCCTGTTCGTTGCTACTCGGTAGGCCTTGGCAATATGATATGGATAGCTTACATCATGGTCGCACAAACCATTACTCTTTGATGTTTAAGGGCAAGAAAATAATTCTTCATCCAATGACCCCTGAACAGATTGTAAAAGATGACATCGCTAGAGCTAAACAACACCAGCAGCAACCGCACATACAAAAAGAGATTAAACTGAAAGCTCCTGTTTTGCTAGCCACTAAATCTGATTTCGATGAAGTACGTGATGATAATCTGCCATGCTATGCGCTTGTATGCTCTCATGTGCTGTTTTCACTAGATGATGCGCCATCTTTGGACATACCCCCTGCTGTTACTAAGCTTTTGCAGGACTATGCCGATGTGTTTCCGAGGAGTTACCACCAAGTCTTCCTCCCATTCGTGGCATTGAGCACCAGATCGACCTCATCCTAGGCGCCCAGCTTCCCAACCGCGCACCGTACCGTACCAATCCCGATGAAACGAAGGAGATTCAGCGCCAAGTCCAAGCGTTACTTGATAAGGGCTACATTCGTGAGTCTCTTAGCCCTTGCTCTGTTCCTGTTTTACTCATAGTTATTAGGACCGGACCGGACATTGAACCGGTGAGGCCATCGGTTCACTGGTTCACTGGTCCAACCGTTAAGAGCTGGTTGAACCGCTGGTTCGATAGTTTTAGACCGGATGAATTGAACCGGTTATGAAATATATTGAACCGGAGCTATATATATAGTCGATTTATAGAAAAAAAATAAGCACATATAATCTCAGCAACTGCACTCAAAAATTATTGTGGCACTCAAAAATATTTTGGTGTGAGAAGCTCATCTGTGAGTGAATGATGGTTATGGAAGCTAGAATTTCAATTGTCATTTTTGGGGAAACATTTTTAGTGAGGGAGACTCACGCGGCACTGCCCGAAGAAGAGGAAGAGCACGGCAGCGGCCACAGCGCACCGGCCGAGCGACACCCAGTCTCCGCCAGCGCGGCACCGGGCTACGCGTCACCGCCATTGGGGTAAGCCGGCGACCTTTCCAGGGCCGGCATACCAGAGACCAGCAGGTGGGACCTCGCCACTGCTGCGGCTACCGGAGAACACAGGGCGCGCGGCAAAGACGGCGACGCGAGCCTCGACCAGACCTTGGACGCCAGCATCACGCACACTAGCAGCGGTGGTAGGGGATCAGCGTGGCATCCTCAACCGGGAAGGAGTAGAGCAAAGGAGGAGGGGTTTCTAGAAGCTTCCGCGCATCGGAGGAAGGAGACGAGGCGAGGCGAGGCGAGAGAGTCTGCCGCCGCCGCCGCCGCCGTGAGCCTGCGCCTCCGCGGCCGCCGCCATGCGCCTGCGCCTTGCCGCCGTGCGCCCGCTGCCGCCGTGCGCCTGTGCCTCCGCCGCCGCCGCGCGTGCCCCTTGCCGCCGCCGCCGCCGTGCACCCGCTGCAGCGCCTGTGCCGCCGCCGCTACCGCCGTGCCTTGCCGCTGTCGTGCGCCCGCTGCAACGCCTGCGTCGCCGCCGCTGCCGCCGTTCGCATGCGCCTCCGCCGCCGCCGTGCGTGCACCTTGCCGTCGCCGCCGCCGCCACCGTGTGCCCGCTGCAGCGCCTGCGCCTCCGCCGCCGCCGCTGCCGCCGTGCGCCTGCGCCTATGCCTCCGCCGCGCGTGTGCCTGCACCGCCGCCGCCGCCGGCCGCTGCACCTTGCCGCCGCCGCCACCGCCGTGCGCCCGCTGGACCTTGCCGCCGCCGCCGATCTATTTTGCCACAGCAGCAACGCACTACGCAGGCGCAGGCAAGACCGCAAGACCCTAAAAACTAGACATTTACGATTTTGCCCCTCCCTGAGTTGTGTGATCCTAAAAAAATTGGGGGTAACAACGTCCACAAACGAAAACCGGCCGGTTCCAATAAAACCGCCCGGTTCAGCGGTTCCGTAAAAAACCGGCCGGTTCAACCGGTTTTTAGCGGTTCGATTGTATGGGCGGTCTTTTAAGTGAACCGAGCCGCTATACTCTCCGATTCCCGTTTTTTCCGGTCGGACCGCCGGTCCGGTCCGGTCCTAATAACTGTGGTTTTACTTGTTCCAAAGAAGGATGGTACCTGGCGCATGTGCGTAGATTGTCGCGCGATTAACAATATCACAATTCGTTATCGCTATCCTATACCTCGCCTTGATGATATGCTTGATGAGCTTAGCGGTGCTGTTATATTCTCTAAGGTCGATTTGCGTAGCGGGTACCACCAGATTAGAATGAAACTTGGGGATAAATGGAAAACGGCATTTAAAACAAAATTTGGCTTATATGAATGGTTAGTTATGCCGTTTGGATTGACTAATGCTCCCAGCACTTTTATGCGCTTAATGAATGAAGTTTTGAGGCCGTTCATAGGACTGTTTGTGGTTGTTTATTTCGACGATATTCTGATTTACAGCAAGTCTATGGAAGAGCATTTGGAACATTTGCGTGCTGTTTTTGATGCTTTGCACGCTTCCCGTTTATTTGGTAACTTGGAAAAGTGCAACTTCTGCACACAATGTGTTTCGTTTCTTGGCTATGTTGTTACTCCGCAGGGCATTGAGGTGGACAGTAGCAAGATTGACGCCATCCAGAGCTGGCCCACGCCGACGACAGTTACGCAGATTCGAAGTTTTCTTGGGCTTGCAGGATTCTACCGACGGTTTGTGCGTGATTTCAGCTCCATTGCCGCCCCGTTGCATGAGCTCACCAAGAAGGGCATTCCTTTCTCCTGGGGTACGGCGCAAGAAGAGGCATTCACCATCCTAAAAGATAAGTTGACACATGCCCCCTTACTACAGCTACCTGATTTCAATAAGATGTTTGAACTTAAATGCGATACTAGTGGTATTGGGTTGGGCGGTGTTTTGCTTCAAGAGGGAAAACCAGTGGCTTACTTTAGCGAAAAATTAAGCGGTGCTAGTCTGAATTATTCAACTTATGACAAAGAACTTTTCGCTTTGGTTCGCACTCTACAAACTTGGCAGCATTATTTATGGCCTCGCGAGTTTATTATTCATTCTGATCATGAGGCTTTAAAACATATTCGTAGCCAAACCAATCTGAACTGTCGGCATGCTAAGTGGGTAGAATTCATAGAGTCTTTTCCTTACATCATCAAACACAAGAACGGGAAAGACAACATTATTGCTGATGCTTTGTCGCGTAGATACACCATGTTGTCCCAGTTAGACTTTAAAATTTTTGGCTTACAAACTGTGAAAGAACAATACGCCGATGATCCTGATTTTAAGGACATCATGATGCATTGCAAGGATGGTAAACCATGAGGTAAATTCCACGTAAACGATGGGTTCTTGTTCCGCGCTAACAAGCTATGTATTCCAGCAAGCTCGGTTCGTCTTTTGCTGTTGCAGGAAGCGCATGGTGGCGGCCTCATGGGACACTTTGGCGTTTACAAGACACAGGAGATTCTGGCCGCACACTTCTTTTGGCCCCAGATGCGCCGCGACGTGGAGCACTTTGTTGCACGCTGCACCACGTGCCAGAAAGCTAAGTCACACCTGAACAACCACGGTTTGTATATATCGTTACCTGTCCCTACTTCTCCTTGGCTCGATATTTCTATGGATTTTGTTTTGGGCTTACCTCGAACTAAGAAGGGGAGGGATAGTATCTTTGTGGTTGTTGATCGATTCTCTAAAATGGCTCACTTCATACCATGTCATAAAACTGATAATGCTAGCAGCGTTGCTGAATTGTTCTTTCGTGAGATTATTCATTTACATGGTGTTCCAAATACAATAGTCTCAGATCACGATGCTAAGTTCCTAAGTCATTTTTGGAGATCTCTTTGGACTAAACTAAGAACTAAATTGCTTTTCAGCACCACTTGTCACCCACAAACAGATGGGCAAACTGAGGTTGTGAACAGAACCTTATCTACCATGCTTAGGGCTGTGTTAGACAAGAATCTGAAACTTTGGGAGGATTGCTTGCCCCATGTCGAGTTTGCTTACAATCGTGCTACACATTCCTCCACGAAAATGTGCCCTTTTCAGGTTGTCTATGGTTACATTCCACGGGCGCCAATTGACTTGCTGTCCTTTTATCCTTTGGACGCCCCACATGTAGATGCTGTTGCACGTGTTAAACAAATGTTGGACATCCATGAGCAAACGCAGTAGAACATTGCGCACACTAATGCTAAAAATCAGGCTGTTGGTAGTAAAGGACGTAAACTTGTTACTTTTGACCCTGGTGACTTGGTTTGGTTGCATTTGCGCAAGGATCTCTTTCCTACTTTGCGCAGGTCTAAGCTGATGCCACATGCTGCTGGTCCCTTCAAGGTGTTAAAGAAAATTAATGATAATGCTTATATACTTGACCTGCCTGCAGAATATGGTGTTTCCTCTAGTTTTAATGTTGCAGATTTGAAACCATATGCGGGCGAGGATGAGGAGCTGCCGTCGAGGACGACTTCGATTCAAGAAGGGGAGGATGATGAGGACATCAACCCCGACACGGGAATGGCTACTCCAACTGAACCAGCACAGGCGCCACCAGGACCACTCACTCGAGCTCGTGCACGTGAATTAAACTTCATGATGATTTTGAAGAATGAAGGACCAGAAGTTTCCTAAGTGCATGCGCCATCTATGCTCATGATGAACCTGCCCAGAATAATGTCTAGGTGCTGCGCCACCTATGTGTTTTTAGTTTTGTCAAGAAATAACCAGGAAGGTGCTGCGCCACCTAAATCAGGAAAGGGGATCAAGGAGATGGCGTGTGGCTGTTTGGGCGCCTATTCCCTGCCTTGTGGGCAGGCTGGGCGCCTACCTTCCTCACGCCTCCTCCCCCTATTTAGCCGGGGGCTGCGCCCCCTCTTTTGTTTGGGTTTTCTTTGATAAGTTTAGCCATTGTGCAAACGTCCTGTGCTGCAGTTGTGCTCAGCGGCCACCTGTGGATAGCCATTGTGAACCCCAATTCGTGAGCGATTGATATTCAGTTTTGCCTTCATCTTGTTCTTGCTTGTTCTTCGATTGCTTGCAGGAATAGAACCTCGTGTTCAGGTTGATCTTGCCACCAGCAAGGTCAATAACCATTTGGAGTTGGTTCAGCGATTGCTAAGGCGCCACGACCTGTTCGTTCGTAGTCGGATCGCGAGAGTCACCTCCTACACAAATCGAAGTTATCCCTCTCACCGAAAGATCGGGCACTCCAGCTCTATCAATATCTACTCGGAATCGCCCGTAATCATTATTTTAGTGACGAAAGGTTTTCTGTTTAAGGTGCTGCGTCACCGATTTTGAGCCAAAGACCCATACATCAAGTTGGGTCCATTAGGGATGCGTCCTAGGGTTGAAGAACGATCTCAACACCCCTGTGGTCGTCCTCCCATACTATTAATGCCTTTAGAGCCGCTACAAGCAGATTGAGTTTTGTTAGATTAAAGTTAACGTCGCTACTTTACCATGTAATCCCGTGATCGATTAGATCGCCGATTTGCTCATCTTCGGAACCCTACCGTTTGTTCTCTTGAGTTAAACCTTCATCCTTATTTACAAATTGAGTTGCTCCTTCATCTTGTTCTTGCTAGTTCTCGATTGCTTACCGGAATAATTACCCTCGTGGTTGGGCTGATCGTGTATCCGTCGAGATTACGAACAGTCTCTGGAGTTAGTGTAATGATTGTTAAGACGCAACATCCCTGGACGGTTGTAGTCGGATCGCCAACGTCACTCTATCCAATCGACCTACCATTTTATCGAAAGATCGGGATACCCACGTCCACATAAAAAACTATAGGATTGAGCACCTTCTGGGTAGCACGCAGACAAATAATTTCTTTCCACGACCTCAATTTAGCATGATTTTGAACCAACATGCATTTATCTATACTAATATAAAATATACTAGTTGTTTTTTCTATGTCTACCCAGAAAAATATACACAGTTATTTCCTTACTGTTAAATCATTAGATCTAACGACCGACCTCATAAGTTAAATTAGCGCTACAATTAACACTGTAATTAGCCCTGCACTGTATCGTAAAGCGCCGATCTTCTCCAGCCCGCCCCGCTCGGCGATCTTCTCCAGCTCGCCCGAGTCGCGCGTCTTCATCCCTCCCCTCCTCCAGCGCCGCCACAGTACGTCCTCCTCTCCTCCTCTGCGCCGGCGCCGGGCAGCCTCCGCGCCCTCCGCACCGTGCGGCCTCCCTCCGCGCCAGTTGGCCTCCACGCAGGGCGGCCTCCGCGCCTCTACGCCCTCCGCGCAGGGCGGCCTCCCGCCGCGCTGGTCCGCGCCGGGCGGCCTCCGCACCCTCCGCGCCAGGCGGCCTCCCCTCTGGGCGGGCCGGCTCGGAGCCGGGCGCCCGCCCCGCCCTCATCCCCTCCGCGGCCACATCCACCTCCGTCGCCGCCTCTCCTGCGTGCCCTAGGCAGCCGCCCATCTCCGGTGCCGGCCACCGCATTTCTTGACCTAGACCCGGCGGTTGCCTCCGCGGCTGCTGCCTCTCCGCCGCTCCTACGTCAGGCGCCGTCCACCCTCCTCCTCCAGCACCGGGCGGCCGCCGCGCTGCCCTCCTCCTGCGCAACCTCCCCATCCCCTCCTTTCCAGGCTCTCAGCCACTCCCCCCACCCCCACACCCCGCCACGAGCGCGCCAGTTGCCCTTCTCTCTCACCCGCCGCGCTGCTGCACAAGATCGTGCTTCGGCGAGTCAGCGGCATGGGCGCAGCACCGTCGCCGCGGTCGGCAGTTGAGGCCGCGCCTGCCGCTGCATCATCCAGCTCCGTCTCGACTCTCTCACGCGGCGTCTGTGGGGAGCAATGGTGATGCGCCTTCTCTTGTGGTCTTCTGTTTCTGATGAAATGCTTCAAATTTGGGGGTATCTTTTCTTCCAGAGCTTGTTTTTCTGTTATTTCAAAAAGGGATGGTTCTATCTTTCGCTTGACCAAAATGCCGTCAAATTCAGTATTTCTTCAGATTTAAAGATTATCATATTTGATGCCTGCAGGGTCAAACGGAGGACACCTGCTTTGTACTCCAGATGCCAGCGGCTTGCAGTTCCAGTGCCTCCAAATAATTCACCGTTGTACACTGCCCGCATAATTACGGTGCCTCCAAATATATTTGTCACTGCAGGGGAATTGGGGGAAGAAATACTGTGAGCCTCACTTATCTGATGCAATGATGCTCCATCTTAGGATAATCTGCACGGTATAAATTTCATTGAGCTGTTATTTCGATCAGTGGTACATGTTTTTCTAAGGGAACGTGCTAGAAATTCACACATCATTGTATTAAGATGACAAACATGTAGTGCATGTTCTTTTCTGCCGTGCAGCCAATTGAACTTCTGAAGCTCATTGAAACCTTTTCTCCTGGCAAGTTTCTAAGCTAAATGTCGAACTCCAGAATGCTCTCTCACTATGATAGTTATTCTTCATGCTGGTCAGACGGTTCCAATCCCTGATCACGGAAAAAAGAAGTCCCCAATATTGCGTCGGTCCTGCTTATACTTGGAGGTCGGCGTCGGGCACGGAGACTCGCCGACTGCTGCAGGGCTGCTAGCGAGGTGTAACCTGCTGCTTCTGCGCGCACGGAGCACCATGCCACGGTTGTCAGATTCTCCATTCTGTAGGTAGATTCTTGCTGATCCTGCCTGGTTGATCCTACCGAGTATTCTGAAACAAATTTTAACTTAACTGAGGGTATGCATAAAAATGGTGACTTTGCTTTGGAGTTCCTGAACTTTTTTCTAGATACCGGATCAAGATTCACCTTATGGATAGCTATCGAAGAGTCACAGACATCAACAATAATACATATGAACTGTAAATTTCCTCCTGGCGAATGTACTCCTGTTTTTCTTTCCTTTTCTTTTCTTAAAAAATCCATAAGATTAGTACTGTAAAAACTCTCGCTTTTCTAAGGTCCATAATATAATTATCTGATCAACAAATTTTGCTGCTAAAAAGACCATATATCTCTCATAAAATGGGTGAATTATGCTTACTTTATCAAGCATTCTTACATTTTGGTGGTAAATAAATTTGTTTGAACATGGTTCACACATTTACAGACTTAAACATTATTGATCTACTTTCACAGAGCATGTTGTGTTGGGTAGTGCAATTTTTGGGGAGTATACTAAACACAGAAATTTAGGATATTTAACTCCTCAATAGTGTTGTTTTATGATTTCCCCTGATGCACCTCACTGACATAATTGTGTGCCACTAATCATTTTTCTGCAAGCCATTCATAAGGTATTTTGTACAAACTTTCTGAAGTCCATAATTTTCTCTTTCTAGGGAGCTTCAGAAGGTCACCAGCAATTTCACAACACTATTGGGTTCCAGACGATTGTCATTCAATTGCCCTAACTTTCAGAATTTAATTACTGAATAGAAATAATGAGCAGAATATGTATGGAAGTAACAAACTATTTTCCTTTCCCAGTAAGTCTTTAACATCTTAAACATTTTTTATACTGGCTTATGTCTTTTACTATAGCTAAATTACTTCCAGTGTACTTGTAGTTGTTCAGTTTATTCGTTGATTCCTTTACTTGGTGTGCTGTGAGAGGATTAAAGATCCAATCTCTGTCTGGTTTTCCTCAATTAGGGCATGATTTTTCATGAGTTACATTGTTTTTTAAATGGGAACCAATAATGTATCAACCGGCTACATACTTTTCAGAAAAATAATCTTGAACATGAGTGGGACTTTAAACAATTTTGCTGATCACAAAGGGAGGACATGTGTGTTCAGTACCCACTTTCTTACCCATCATGCCCAGCATTTAAACAGCCTTAATACAAATTAATTTAATTGTAATGTTGGTTCGAGCCATTGAGGCTAGCAGTAAGTCTGTCAGTAACAACTTATCTCTATCATATCTATATTATTATGCTCAGCTGGGTTGGAGGTACTTCCTAAAAAAACCTGAGATATCTCATTTTGTAATGTTTGAGTCATTTGTTTGTTATTTGGAGTTTTGGACACCATAACAACCCATACCTTTTTTTTTCCTCTTACAGGATATATGATCAGTTGTCCAGAAAGCATTCTCTGCCCTTTGATCAGTAAGTCAATGACTTGGAAAAATTTTACATATGCTTATTTATTTGTAGCTGTGTCCAGGAATTGCATGACCTTTTGGATTTATTTGTGAGCTCCTAGCCTCTGGTGACCGGAGTTTGACATGAATAGGAGCAGCGTTGATTAAAAAGTCCTATTCATGTCAAAGTCCGTCCAGCCACCAAGGCTGCTAGATATCTCTATTAGATGCTAGCAGTAACTCCTATTAGATGCTGGCATTGGATTAAAATCCATAAGTATGTCTCTACACAAATATGAAACTCATCTAGGATTGCATTTTTTTATTATATTTGCAGCTATATAACTTTGTACAGAATCGCACAGCAAATGCTCTGCGTAATTGTACAGAATCATATGATGTGGCCCTACTCAACCCTGGCCTTTTCTCCTTGCTAAGCTAGGTCCTTTGCTTTACATAGGCCAGAGGTGCATGCATGGATCTGCATTAAGTTGTGTACTTTGGCTTTGGGATTTTGCAGTTAGATAACTTCAGATGCAGTGAAATAACTTTTCTGCTGTCTCACAAGTTCATCTATATATTCATTTCCTATCAGTTATTAGCAAATGCGTATAATGGAAGTTCCTACCGCTGAGTATTGAACTTCTTGCTAGAACTATCTGTACAAGTGGTGGAGAACAAGTGGCAAATCATTTATGAAATTGCTAGAGCAATTAAAATTTTACCCCCATTGTCTTCTAGGGAAGATACGGGGTAATGTTTCCTATTTGACCTGATAGGGTTGTTTCATATGTACATGTGTAAAACTCAAAGAAAGAGTGTTTGCAGCTAATCACACTAACTTGGATGTGATCTTCCCCATTTACATTATATGCAGTCCATTTTTGAATCACTGTCTATCACACCCCGATCTGGCACCGCCATACAATGGCACTAAATAGAGCGTGCTGCAGGAAAACAGCGCGAACTGCCTTTCCGTGGAACCGCGATACTGATACCAGTCCTAGGACGCAGCGCTGGTATCCACGGAAATAAGATATGCATCGTCGTGAAACCTTAAATAAATAAATAATTATATGGACTTATACCTTAACTTATGTTGCAGCTTTGGGACGAGCCGGAGACAGCAACAAGCAGCACAGAGGCAGCGGCAACAACGGAACAGCGGATTAAGTCCTAATACACAGGCAACGGCTAGGAATCAGGACGAAACCATACTCTTTACTTCACTATATAACTTCAGCTCTAGCTCCCGATAGAGGACTATATATATATATATATAACAAGGGTGAGTACTTACGTACTTAGCAAGCCAGGGGAACTTAGGTTGTTGTTATAGTCTTAAAAGAGAGGCTGCATGTTTTGTAATCTGCTTTATTTAAATTCTTTTAGAATCTGCTAAGTGTGTGCTTCTCAATAATCAAGACGAAGTGGATCTCGTCCGATCGGAGTGAAAATGTATCCATCTTTATTTCTCTAGTTTTCACAATCTCAGTTCACATCAATCGGCTCTTAGAGCCAAAATATTTCTCTGGACTTCTCGAGTCCTGCTGTTCTCGACAGCTAAGCCGACGTCATCGGATGACCCGCGTCCTCGACACACATCCATCTTACCGTTTTCAAAACCACACATATTTGCAAACAGGATAAAATAAAACTACACTAAGGAATCATCTCACATCCGTTTATAACCATGGGCACGGCTGTTGAAATAGTTTAAATCTTTGTAGAGAGGGTACACTTTACCCACACGACGCGACTCACTCTAGTCACCACCCCGCACAGTACGATACGATTGATGACATAGAGATTTTTGCAACAAGGTATTTCCTAAACCCTCCTAAGTTACCCTATGCTAACTAAAGGGGTCTTCGAGACTAATCACAGGGTAGATCCAAGACCATACTGTACTAGGAACCCAGGAGGCATCCTCGATGTCCTCCTGCACGATCCACAGTCCAATGGCATGCAAGGCGTCCCTGAGAGGCTAGTTACTCAGTTTCCAATTCACCCATGTGGTTGTACTGTTATATGCTCGGATGAAATTTTGAAGGAATCTGTCGGCGAAATGGGACTGGGGGTCCCACAGCCTGCGGGGACGCGTGGATCTCCGGCACATCGGCCCCTCCGGGGGACGTATCCTGCACGACCGGCGGCCGGCAGGGAGGCCGTGTCTCCCGCCGGGCGTCCGTGCCCGGAAGCGCCGCCCGGGAGCGCCGCCTCCGGGCCGGACGAGTGTTGCCCGGGAGCGTGCCGCCTCTTTTTTGGTTTTTTTTGTTGTTTTCTTTGTTGGTGTGGTGTGTCGTGTGGCCCCGGGCGAGTGCCGCCCGGGAGCGTGCCGCCCCCGGGGCGCTCCTCCGGGCCCAGGCGAGTGCGCCCGGGAGCGCCGCCTCCGCCCCGGGGCGCGTGTCGCCGTGCCCGGAGGCGCCGCCTCCGGGCGTGTTGTGGCAACGCAGACGACCAGGCGACAGACCAGCCGCCCGTTTTTAGCACATCCGACAGGGGTCCTCAGGCGTGGCACAACAGGCGGCTGCTGGCATGCAGGTGCTCCAGCCGCCACCACAGCAACGGCTCCGACATGGCGTCGTAGGCAGACGTGTGCACAGGAGAGCTCGCCGGAAAAGCCCTTTCTCTGTATTCTAGCACTGTGGACTCCCCTAATCGATAAAGGAGGATCCAAGCTAATTCCGAACCAAAAGGAGAAGCAAGCCTGAGCATTAGGAACCCCGAGCTCGGACTAGACCCGGGCTCCCGACTTTATCTCGTCTCAGACGACTGTTCTTCTTTCTCAGCTCCGGTGAGCTCACTTGTAAACCTTCATTCTCCACCTAGCCATACACACAGGAGGTAGGGGTTTACGCTCCGGCGGCCCGAACCATGTTATAAATCCTCCGGTCTCTCTGTGTGCCACTGTTTCTTCGTCTTCTCCAACGCCTCGTACACCTGAGAACCACTCCCTGGCCGAACCTCAAAAGGGGGGTCTCCCGACTTCGCCGCCGTCGAGGCTTCGTCCTCCGACAGCTGGCGCGCCAGGTGTCGGAGACGAAGCCTCGACGGCGGGAAGTCGGGAGACCCCCCTTTTGAGGTTTCGTCCTCCGACACCTGGCGCGCCAGCTGTCGGAGGACGAAGCCTCGACGGCGGGAAGTCGGGAGACCCCCCTTTTGAGGTTTGCGGCCAGGCGGAGTGGTTCTCAGGTGTACGAGGCGTTTGGAGAAGACGAGAACAGTGGGCACACAGAGGAGACCGGAGGATTTATACAGGTTCGGGCCGCCGGAGCGTAATACCCTACTCCTGTGTGTATGGCTAGAGTGGGAGAATGAAGGTGGTTACAGTGGCGTCAGCCGGAGCTGAGGAAGAAGAACAGTCGTTCTGAGAACGAGATAATAGTCGGGGAGCCGGGGTCTAGTCCGAGCTCGGTTTCCTAATGCTCAGGCTTGCTTCTCTTTTGGTTCGGGTAGCTTGGATCCCTCCTTATCGATCTAGGGGAGTCCACAGTGCTAGAATACAGAGAAAGGGCTTTTCTGGCGAGGTAGGGGAGTTTCCTTTTCAGGTGGTACGCCGGCAGCACGGCGCGCTCACATGGCGGACCGGCCATCATCATTCAGCGGGGTTCGACGACGAGTCCGGCGGCTTCGCCCCGCGGACAATTGCTAGCCTCTTTGGCTAGCTCACCGCGTTTCCCCCACGTCTTCCTGGGGCGCGCGGTGCGCGCTGCACGTGGCCGACTTCACCCAGTGGCGGCCTGGTCGAGCGGCCTCGGCACCTCCCTTTGCGGGCGGGAGCCGGTAAGTGCCCGCCTGGGCCCGCCGCGGCTTTTTTTGTGGTGGTTTTTGGGTGTTTTGTTTTTGTTCATTTTGTGAGGCGTGAACAGGCGCGCCGCTTCCACGGCGCGCCACCATCACGAGAGAGCATCCAGCCGGCGACGCCGCAGGAAGCCCTCCTGGCGGCGAAAGCTCTCCTGGCGGCCACCCCGGCTTCCACCGGGGGCAGCGGCCCTGGGAAAGGCGGTGGCTCGGCGAAGTCGCCGACTGGTAGGAGCGGCCCATCGTCTGATCACGCGCGGCAATCTTTGCAGGAGCTAGCGAGTCCTCGCGTTCCGCCTCGCGCCGGAACAAGAGGAAGCGCCAGAAGGCCAGGCGGCAGCCGAGAGCTCCGCCTTTTGGCTGCTGCGGGCCAGCCCCGGGGCGACAGATCGCCCACGAGGACGACGACGGCGGCGGTAAGCGGCAAAGGGCCGCACGTACGTGGGGGCTCGCCGCCGCCGTTGTGTTTGTTTTTTGCAATGGCCCGGGGATGGTGCGCCTTCCACCAGACGGACCGACACGACTGTTGTTTTACGGAGTTGCCGCGCCGTCCAGGTTTGGCCAAACGCCACGAGGAGCGGCAGTAGGCCGATGCCCGGTCGGAGCGTGGCTCCTGGGCCTTTTGTTATTTTTTTATTCGCGTACTTAGCCCCGGTCGGAGCGTGGCTCCCGAGGCGCGCTAAGAAGCGTCGACTTTTTTGTGTTTGTACCTTTTGGTTCTGGTCCTGTTGGTCGGCTTTGGCTTAGTGTGGTGTCGGATGAAATCTCCCCTCCTTTATTGAAGAAGTCTTCCCTTTCTTTGCCCTAGGAGTGCGACTGCCGGTACTCCATCGGACGGATGGCGGGAGTCCGGCGGGGCGTCCGCGACTCAGCCCGGGGCTCCGTGTCCCAGTATGATAGTCCGGACCACACCGCCTTGTTCGAGCGCGCGTGTGTCCAGGCAGGCCACTCCTAGTCGAGGATTTCTTAGCCTCACTCCCTCTCAAGGGACCTGAGCCCGTGCGGTAGGAGCCCCTGGCTCCCGGGCGCATACCTTCCCCCGGTCGGTAGCTTAGCTCCGGGTGCGTACTTAGCCCGGTCGGAGCATGACTCCGGGCGCGCGTAAATAGCCCTGGTCGGAGCCTGGCTCCCGGGCGCATATCTTCCCCGGTTTGGAGCCCTGGCTCCCCGGCTCATGTCTAGCCCCGCACGGAGCCCCGTCTCTCAGGGCGCGCGTATCTAGCCCGGTGTGCCCTGGCTCCCGGGTGCAATATCATCCCTCCGGTCCGGTCACGGAGAGCTCGCTTCCCTCTCAAGGGAACTGAGTCCGAGGGAGCTAAGCCCGAGTCCTCGGCAGAACCAGTAGCGGGCCAAGCGCGCTCGAAGCAGTTCGGACGGTCCGGTTGTAGCGACTCGGTACGGTCCGACCCCGCTGGCGTTGTTTTTACGGACGGTCCGAACCCCGCTCTTTTTTTTTTTTTTTTTTTTTTTTTCCTGGCCTGAAGTGGCCTCAATAAGGCGCGAGTTTACCCGGACAGCACCGCCTGGTAGGGCGGGTCCGGGAAGTCGTCCGGACACCAAAGATCCATGTCCTCACCCGGGGCCGTGCCCGGGCACGTGTGTCGACCAGATACATAACAAATCATATTTCATCCGGGGCTCCCTGAGGCCCGGGCACTTTTGAGCGAGGCATGGATTCCGAATCCGTGCCCCGGTCCGACACCGAGGTGCCTTGAACCAGGGCGGCCTCGCCAAGGCGAGTGCAAGCCTAAGAACGCGACACCCGAAGTAGGGCGCGAAGCCCGGACAGTACGCAATCCGCCCCGGCGAGAATTGCGTCCGGAAGGTGCGTCTCACATCCCATATTCAAGCCCGGGCTCCCGAACCCGGCGTGTATCAAACCGTATTCAGTCATATCCGCATCATGGCCGGGGCCCCCCACCGAGTCCCGAGCGCACGCCTTTCCCCAGCCTCGAGGCTCCACGAAGGAAGCGAGTCCGAGCTCTATTCCTAGGCACATCAAGCGTCTTCATGAATCTGCCTGTATAAACATCCTACCTTTCCCCAGCGGTCCGGGGACGATTATCACACCACACAAGCACGGCGCTCGGGGGAGCCCCGTTTCTTCCTGCGGCACCGGACCGAGCCGTTCTTCGCCAAACCTCTCCTTCGGGTCGGGGCCGGTACAGCGCTAAACAATCGACAAAACATCAAAACACGACAAGTATGCAGCCCGATACCTCTTGACGCCCTCGAGGAACGTAAGGTTCGGGACCGTTTGATCACTTTTGCAGGTTTGGGGTTCGAATCTCGCGCCGTAGTTTCGTGTGTCGGGTCGGAATGAAATCTTAAACTGCGGCTCCGTGGGAAGGCTGCCTCCTGGATGATCGGAACTTCCAACCGGGCGTAGTAAGCCTGGGAGCATCTTCATAAATATTATCTGAAAGCATATAATCCTGTAAGTGCCTCAAAATCCTCAGCAACTGGCAGGCCCCACGTGTTTTTTCGCCTTCCATGAGTAATGTTACTTTTATTATCGTTTCCGGGCTCGTGCCCTTATCCTTTCTCTATGTCGGATCGTGCTGAAATCTCCCCCGGGGCATAATCGGGTCGCGCCAGCGGAGGCTGGGTGTTATCGCCTAAGCATCTGTTCCCTACAGGAGCGCTAGACCGTACTCGCCATCTGCTAAACCCCGGACATCGTCTAAGCCCCGGCTTAGCGGTGTCGCACTGGTTGGCTTCGGGCTCGGTTTTTCTCTCGCTGCTAGGGGCAGATTCCTTAATGCGCAATCCTTTCCTCCGCTCAGTCGCGACCGCGAAGAGGCCTAGGTAGGCGGCTAAGACGCACGGCTCGCAAGCATGGAATGGACAAGGGAGCGAGCCAATGTGCTCTCACAATTCATCATGTAGAGCCTGTCGTCGCGGCATCACTGTGCTCCTAGGCGAACGGGACCCGGGGGCACGGAGGACCCCGACCTGGAAAACAGAAGGGACTGAGCCTCCAGACTCAACCGTCCGCAAGCCCCGCGCCCAGATGCTCGCGGCCCTTGTGGCCGGGCTCTCGGGCAGTGCGCCTACCCTAAGCCCGGAAGAGGCTCGGGCGCTAAGGGTGCGATTCACGGCGGAGGGGCCTGCTGCTGTTGTCAAGCGTTCCCGGGCTCTGCGTTCCCGGGGGCTGGCAAGGCTCCCGGGCCCGGGATTGTGGATTCCGGGGCCTTGTTTCTGCCCTCTTCAAACCCCCAGATAAGTAAACCTTATCTAAACTACGCATTGCTTAACCTGTATTTTGCCCCATTGAATGGACAACCTAGGTCCTCCGGGGCGAGGCTGTGGCGCCCGATGCCTGGCCAGCTGGGTCTGCGGCTGTCCGCAAAGCACGAAGGGCCCCTGGACCCGTGTTCGCACCAACAAACCACCGGGTGTGCCAAGAAGCTCGATGATCTGGTTTGATGCGACTGAACATACGAAGGCCCTGGGAGATCTGCTTAGCTCCAGTGCAGGTCCTAAATATTTGAGGTTCGCGGCGTGCCAGTTTTTGACCAGCAATTGACAAGGGAGATGAGAAATTAGATTACTGATCAATCGGCAGCAAGCCGATACGGATTCCTTCCAGCCGATGCCGCTATGTCGTCGTGCCCAGGCCTCTGCCGGTACTCGTTTGCCGGGTCTGTGCTCGCGTCCGGGTCTCTTTGTTGTTTCTCGTGCCCGGATCGGCAAGCAACTGCACATCAGCTATCTTGCCGATACGGGCTGATATAGACTCTCGTAGCCGATTAGCCGATGGCATTTACTGTGTATCGCTAGGAATTCCGATAGCGCTATGAGCAAATAGACAAGATGTCAGTATAAATGTGCATTCGGCTAGAGAACCGATGATAATATAGATGACCAAATAGTAAAGATATACAGTCGGCTTTATAGAAAGATAACCTATCGGCTAAGCACTCTCCGAATAGAACGTCGCATATACACCGATCGGCTCGACAAGGATAATCTATTATTATCTGATCTAGTAGTTCAAACCTAACCTGATTGCAGCACAGATCGATAATAGTAAAGGAATCAACAAACCGAGTAGATCTAATGCACACTGTGATGAAAATAACTTACCGGCTATACATTCCGATAAGACGCTTGCACAGAGGATATCAGCCTAACAGGAATAATTATCGCTAGCAGTTTAGTAGGTTGTCGGACCCAACCGATGGCAGCACAAACTGATGATAAACTACTCCCCGATAAACTGATAAAACTATGCACGCGTGATGTGATATACCTGACCGCCTAAGAGGTCGGACGACCGAAGATGCAGCCGTAGACAGATCCGATACACCGTGGTAAGCCGACTACCATAGTACTGACTTTAGAATTCGACCTAACCGAGAAAGTCCTAGCCGATTGGTAGTCGGGGTTACTGTAAAAGTAACGAGACTTACCCTCTCGCAGGAGTTTGGACCTAACCGATGCAGCCCCGCTCTGAGAAGCAAGAACCGTTGGTAAAGGGTGGCATGCGCCTCGAAGTTGATTGAGGATTTGTTTTATTTTCC
>RYFJ01001538.1:0-117807 GCA_003991445.1 Oryza meyeriana var. granulata
AGAGGGATAGAATCCTGCTTGCCCTCCTCGGTGGTGACGCAGCCATGAGGACACCGGATGTGCTCCTTCGTAATAGGTCCTTCCGACTAGTAGGAAGCTTTTGCTTCGAGTGCTTTTATCTGGCTCGGCTTGACTGCGATCTTCTGGAGGTTCACGTTCCAATGAGAAATTTCACAACAGGAGTCCTCTAGTCTTGACATATGTGCAGCACTCATTTGTGGTCGGGTAGGCTCGCCTCCCGACTGCTCCGGTGCCGTTTCTTCTTGACTGAGTGGCTCCATAAGTTGCTCGACAAGATTTCAGTTGGAACTGCTTCTCACTTGGATCCCATGTTTGCCCAAGTCGTCTGCTGCGGTCGTTATATGCGGAGGACAATGTGTGATTTCTAGCCCGTCGACTTGTTTCCCAAAGCTTGCGACCTCCTGACAGTATGCCGCATGGTATCGTCGAGACAGGTCCAGTCTTTCATGATTGGTTTACCAACGAGTTGAGAATCTCCGCGCAGTCAACCAGTCGACGTATGCCGAGTGATATAGCAATGTGGAGCCCGTGAACAAGTGCCTCGTACTCGGCGACATTGTTGGGAAGCCGGGAAGTGGATTTGTAGGACGTACTCAGTTTTTCGCCAGTGGGGACGTCAATATGACTCCGGCCCGGCGCCACCGATCCCCGTAGAGAACCGTCGAAGTACATTGTCCAGTACTCCTAGCTTTGCTATTGGTGTAGGCAGTTGGACTTCTGTCCAACTCGGCCACGAAGTCGGCTAGAGTTTGAGACTTGATGCTGTCCTAGTGCTGAAAGGTGATGTCGAACGCCATCAACTCGAGTGCCATTTAGCGATTCGGACGGTGGCCTCAGCCGATTATGAAGACATCCCCGAGTGGAAAATGCTGTGACCACCGTGACTTGGTGTGCTTGGAAATAATGCACCAGCTTCCGGACTGTGATAAGTAGGCCATATAGCAGCTTTCTGGACCTGCGGATATCTCGTTTTGGAGTCGGCAAGGACTCGCTGACGAAGTAGACTAGCCGTTGTATTTTTTGAATATGACCCTGTTCGGATCGCTCAACACACAGCACCGTGCTGACTACCCTGTGTTGTTGCCGCCAGATATAGCCATTAGCGGTTCCTGGGGCAGAGGTGACGCCAACACGGGGGGTGATGTGAGGAATTGTTTGAAGTCTTCGAAGGCTCGTTGGGCTTCCGGAGTCCATTGGAAATTGTCGGCCTTTTTTAGTAGCTTGAAGAAGGGCATGCCCCGTTCGCCCAGTCAGGAGATAAACCGGCTGAGTGCCGCCATGCAGCCTGTCAGCTTCTGGACGTCTTTGAGGTTAGTCGCGGGTGCCATGTGCCTGATGGCGTTGACTTTCTCTAGGTTGGCCTCGATGCCGCGATGCGAGACGATGAAGCCGAGTAACTTTCCGGATGGCACACCGAAGGCGCATTTTTCCGGGTTCAACTTCATCTTGAATCTTCTAAGGTTTTGGAAGGTTTCTTCCAAGTCAGCGATGAGGTCTTCTCTGGACTTGGTCTTGATCACCACATCGTCGATGTAGGCTTCCACGTTGCGCCCGATCTGAGTATGCAGACACCGCTGAATAGCCCTTTGATAGGTTGCGCCCGCGTTCTTCAGACCGAACAGCATTGTGATATAGCAATACGCTCCAAACAGTGTGATGAAAGATGTCTTCAAGCAATCTTCCTCCCTTAGGCTGATTTGATGGTATCCCGAGTAGCAGTCGAGAAAACTGAGTAGGTCGCACCCTGCTGTGGAATCAACCACCTGATCTATCCGGGGAAGACCAAATGGGTCCTTGGAGCACGCTTTGTTGAGGTCGGTGTAGTCGACGCACATGCGCCATTTACCGTTTTTCTTTCGGACCAGAACTGGGTTTGCCAGCCTGTCCGGGTGGTAGACCTCTTTGATGAACCCGGCTGCGAGGAGTTTAGTAATTTCCTCCTGAATAGTATCTTTGCGGTCTTCAGCGAAGTGCCGCAGTCGTTGCTTGACTGGTTTGGTGTCTGTCTTCACGTTTAGGGCGTGCTCGATCACCTCCCTTGGTACGCCCGGCATGTCGGATGGTTTCCATGCGAAGATATCCTTGTTGGCTTGGAGGAAGGTGACGAGCGCGTCTTCCTATTTGGGGTCGAGTCCGGCCCCGACTAGAGCAGTCATGGAAGGGTCGGAAGGGTCCAGGGGGATCTTCTTCGTGTCAGAGTCTGCTGAAATTCCTGACTTTGCTGCTTTTTTCGCCGGAACTTGATCTTGCTCGACTTCTGTTGTGACGGCTTGCCAGATGCTATCGCGCCCGATTGCTGCCTCTTGTGATTGAGCCAGTTCGCAGCTCTCCTTGTCGCAGGTGAAGGCTTGCTTGACGTCGCTGCAGAGGGACAGGACTCCTGCTGGTCCATGCATCTTCAGCACCATGTATGTGTAGTGCGGTATCGCCATAAATTTGGCGAGTGCTAGTCGTCTGAGTATCGCGTGGTATGGAGTCTCGAAGTCGGCGACCTCGAAGCAGACATTTTCTCTACGGAAATTATCCCACGTGCCGAAGGTTACCGGCAGAGTTATCTACCCGAGTGGGATGACAGGCCGAGAATTATCCCGTGGAAGGGCGCAGTGCTCGGCCGTAGTTCTGAACGAGGAATTTTCATCTCGTCCAAAGTCTTGGCGAACAGGATATTAAGCGCGCTGCCTCCGTCGATGACGGTTTTGTTCAGCCTGATGTTTCTGACGACCGGGTCTAGGACGAGTGGATAGCGTCCCGGGTGGGAAACCCGATCTGGGTGGTCTGCCCAATTGAAGGTGATGGCCATCTCTGACCAGCGCAGGTATTGGGGGGTGTCCGTCGTGGAGACCGTGTTGATGTCGCGCGCTGAAAGCTTCTGTTTGCGCATGGACTCGTACGCGAGTGGCCCCCCGAAGATATGGTTGAGCTCGGCTTGAGGATCTTGGAAATCATCAGCCGGACCCGAGTCTGGCTTATCTTTGTCCTTGTCGGCGCCAGACGATGAAGTCTGCTTGGAGGCAAACTTCTTGAGCATATAGCAGTCTTTGGCCGCGTGCTTTTCCTTGGGGTGAAAGGGCATGGCCCGCTCATGACTTTCTGGTAGTCGTTGTTCCGCTGGGGCCGCGACCGACTGCACTCCATGTTGGCCACCTCGTTGTTCGACTTTTTCTTACGGCTGCCAGACTTGTTTTGAGATGGCTCGTTGTCAGCTTTCGCCTTCTGTTCTTTCTGTCGGGGCTCCTTCTTCTCGTCGAGGGCCTCCGCGACCGCTTCGGCCGAGTCAACGTATTTGTTGGCCATGTCGAAGAGCGCCCAGACCGTGGATGGTGGCTTCCGAGTGAATTTTGCAATAAGCGGAGCGTCTTTTACCCCTTTGCGAAAGGCGGCGATGACGGCTTCGTCTTTGACGGTTGGAATTTGATTGCGCTTCTCGGAAAACCTTTTGATGAATTCGCGCAAAGACTCGTTTTTCTTCTGGTGCAGTTGATAAAGATCATGCTCTGAAGCGGGTCTATCATAGGTCCCCTGGAAGTTAGCGATGAACCGCTCCCTGAGTTGTCCCAGGAACCGATCGACCGCCTCGGGAGGCCTGTCAGCCATGTCCTCGTCGAGTCGGCTAGTGCGACTGGGAGGTAGTTAGCCATGACTCTGCTGTCGCCCCCAGCAGCTCGAACTGCTAGGGTGTAAATGGTAAGCCAGGACTCTGGGTTTGTCTTGCCGTCGTACTTTTCGATCCCGGTGGGCTTAAAGCCAGTCGGCCACAAGATGTCCTGTAGCTCCCGAGTGAAGGCTGGGATGCCTTCGTCTTCGTGAGGGCTCCCACTCTGATCTTGGTGATGTAGTCGCTCGTGGTGGATACCGAAGCGCTCGTTTTCGTCTTCCAGTCGGCGGCGTTCATCTTCTTTGCGTTCTTCGTGTCGAGCGTTTATGGTGTGACGAAGGTCTCGGTGCAGTCGCACTTGAAGGTCTTGATTGGGTCGGCGATTGTACTGGCGACGCCGCCGGTTGTCATTATTGGTATGGCCGAGCGTTGTTTGCCGGGACTCTTCGCGTTGCCGACTGGAGCCGGCCACCCAGCATCGTGTTGATGCAGATGAGCCTGCCGCCGGAGAACCCGACCGGTTGGTCGGTACAGTAGTGTCGCCCGACTGTTGTTGCTGCTGACAGGCAGCAGCTGTGTTCATCGCCTTGATCTTGGCGATAGTCGGAGTGGCCTGGTGATCCGGCCCGAGCTGGAGGGTGTCCAGCAGAGTTGCTGCGGCCACAACGTTCTGTTGTGGTGTGACGAAGACGTCGTGGTCGCCAATTTTGGTTTGAAGGATCTGTTGCTGAGCGATTCGCCCAGCCTGTCGCAACTTGTTATTGCGGCCTTCGCGGTTGGCCTCCTATTGTTGTAATCGGCGTGCCTCCTCTTGTCGCTCCTCTTGTAGTCGGTGTACCTCGGAAGGTGGTGTTGAAGCCATGAATATCTCACGGGAGAGGGGGAAGCTTGCCGAATTAAAGTCCGAGCTAGCGCTCGAACCGCTGTCCGACTTGGTGTCGGACTCCGAATAGTCTATCGGAGTGAGAACGACTCCGGCCTCTCTAGATCCAATCTGAAACGGCGCTTGGCCGTGTCCAAACTGAATTGCTGGAGATCGGGTCGGCTGCGCGGAATAGAGATGCGCAGCGTTGCCGGAGTTGTGCGGGAAATTGACGACCTCTCCCCTTCTCGGCCCAACTCAGGCTGGCTCAAGGCCTAACGTAAGTCGGACGCCGAAGGAGAGGGTTGTCCCGATGCTCGGCGATGTGAAGGACTGCCGCCGAAAATCGTCGAAGGGGATGGTGGTGTCCTGGGTGCCGACTGGCACAACATCGGCTGGTTCCTCAGTCAGCAAGATTGGATCTGCCTCAACCAAGGTGAGATCGCCGAGTTGATTGGCGATGAAGTCTAAGCTCCCGAAGGTAATTGCATCTCCGGGGGAGAACTTGTTGATTGAATCCATCGAATCTTCTGATGGGGAATTCGCCGGGCCCCTACCTGGCGCGCCAACTGTCGATGCTTTGCACCGGCAATAAAACTATGGGGCTACTCGGCGAGGGTGAATTCAGTGGACTGTAGAGGAACACAAGAGAATTATACTGGTTCAGGCCCTCAAGGTGAGGTAATACCCTATGTCCAGTTGAGGTGTTATTCCTCTGAGGTGTATGGTGATCGATGATCTTGTTGTTCTTGTTGTGCTTGCCCTGAGGGGCGCCCTGCCTCCCTTTATATACTAGAGGACAGGGGTACATGATAAGGATCCTAGCCGGATACGGCCAAGGGATTTCCTTCTTAGAGATAGAGTCCTATCCGACTCAGACTATGCTTTCTTATTATACAAGGCACAGCCTACTGAGTGCTGTCTTATCCCTAATTACATGGTTCGGCCCATCCTCTATCCGAGTGGCCCATGTATTGGTAATGAGGTACCTGGGGCCCATGGCCTCCACACTAATGTTATACTTGGCGGCAACTACTCAGGTAGTCAGCATAGTGCTGGTAGTCGAGAGATCCGAGCCAGGTCATTATAGAAAACTCAACGGCCAGTCTACTTCGTCAGCGAGGTCCTAGCCAACTCCAAGATGAGGTATCCTCAAGTCCAGAAGCTATTGTATGGCCTACTCATCACTGTCCGGAAGTTGGTGCACTACTTTTAGTCGCATCAAGTCACTGTTGTCACATCATATCCACTCAGGGACATCCTACACAATCAAGAGGCCACCGGCCGAATCGCTAAATGGGCACTCGAGTTAATGGCATTTGACATCATTTTTCAACCACGGACAGTAATCAAATCTCAAGCTCTAGCCGACTTTGTGGCCGAGTGGATAGAAGTTCAGACGACTACAGACACAGACAAGCTAGAGCACTGGATGATGTACTTCGACGGTTTTTTATGGATCAGCGGTGCAGGGGCCGGCATTGTATTGACGTCACCCACCGGCAAAAAACTCATGTACGTCCTCCAGATCCACTTTCCGGCTTCCCACAATGTCGCTGAGTACGAGGCACTTATCCACGGGCTCCACATTGCCATATCACTCGGCACCCATCGACTGGTTGTGCGTAGGGATTCTCAACTCGTGTTCAGCCAAGTCATGAAAGACTGGACATGTCTCGACGATAACATGGCAGCATATTGTCAGGAAGTCAGAAAACTAGAAAACAAGTTCGACGAGCTAGAGATAACTCATGTATTACGACAATACAACGATGCTGCCGACGAATTGGCCAACATGGGATCCAAACGAGAAGTGGTCCCATCTGGTTTTTTTGTTGAACAACTACTGGAGCCATCAGTAAAGAAGAAACCAGTGCTCACACAGTCGGGGGTTGAACCTACCCCAACAACAAATGAAGTACTAATCACCTCTCAAGATTGGCGGACTCTAGTTCTCAAATTCCTCTTGGAAGATGAACTCCCAGAAGAACGCAGTGAAGCTAAACGGATCAAGCGTCGAAGCAAATGTTTCATTGTAGTCGGACAAGACCTGTACCATAGAAGCCCATCCGGGGTCCTTATGCACTACGTCACACCAGAGGAGGGCAAGCAGATTCTGCAATCAATTCACTCGGGAATCTATGGCCACCATGCCACATCTAGGACGTTAGTCGGAAAGGCTTACAGGCAGGGTTTTTTCTAGCCAACTGCAGTAACAGACGCTAAAGATATAGTTTGCACATGCGAAGGATGCCAATTCTATGCAAGACCGAGAAATCTTCTAGCTCAAGAACTTCAAACAATTCCAATCTCTTGGCCCTTTGCAGTTTGGGGGCTCGACATGGTCAGGTTGTTCAAAAAAGCACCAGGAAAGTTCACACACTTGTTTGTCGCAGTGGATAAATTCACAAAGTGGATTGAGGCAAAATCCATTGCTACCATAACAGCGGCACGAGCAAAGGACTTCATCATGAGTATTTTATACTGATTTGTGGTTCCTAACCGCATCATCATGGACAACGGTACTCAGTTCACTGGCGGCGTATTTCAAGATTTCTGTGAGAATTTTGGCATCAAGATCTGTTATGCTTCTGTGGCACACCCGCAAAGCAATCGGCAGGTTGAGCGTGCTAATGGCATGGTTTTACAAGGTATCAAGTCTAGGATATTCGATCGACTACAACCATATGCAGGGCAGTGGGTACAAGAACTCCCATCCGTTCTCTGGTCTCTAAGAACCATGGTTAGTTGGGCAACAGGGCAATCCCCTTTCTTTCTGGTCTATGGTGCTGAGGCTATGTTATCAACCGAGTTAGAGTTCGGTTTTCTGTGAGTTCGGGCCTACTCAGAAGTTAAATCCAACAAAAACTGACTGGTTCAACTCGATCAGTTGGAGGAAGCTAGGGACATCGCAATCATCCAGTCGGCAAGGTATCTTCAAGGCCTGCATATTATCACAGTCGAAATGTCTGTGGCCACGCCTTTTTTGGTCAGTGATCTCATCTTGAGAAACTACAAACCACCAAGACAGGCATAAACTATACCCCTTGTGGGAAGGGCTATTCATTATTGCTGAGGTGACTCGGCCGGGCGCCTACTGACTGAAGACTAAAGACGGTGCCCTAGTCAGCAACTCATGGAATATAGAACAGCTACGTCCTTTCTATACCTGAGTTTTGTACTTTCTCACATACATATGTATAAAGTTTTTCTCTGACTCACTACGTCGCTTGTTTCAACCGAGTAGTGAGTTGGGGGCTGCATGTATTATATGTGCTTTGTTAACAAAATATGAGATTGTTTTATCTATGTTATGAAGTTTTACAATGATTATGTTATGTTTGCCCAACTATAGATTTTTGAGGTGAACGATTTTTATTAAGTTCCTATCGATCAACTCGGCGCAGACTATATAGTTGGGTAAAGCTAATGATAACTAAGGAAAACCAAGAACTCAGCTGCATTGTACATATATTTACACTTGTCTTTACAAAAGCTTTATATACACGGACTACATAATGGTTTGTTCTTACATTCCTAGGTCTTTTGTGATTGCCTCTACAGTCGGCCTCGCCTAGGTGATCAACTCCAGTGCTTCCTCAGGTGTTGTCTCTTCGGCAAACCCCTCACCACGACTTGGTCATGGCAAGGGTCTGGACCACGCCGACAGCAACGCGCTCATCCGAGTACTTTTTCAAGATACTCGGGGCTTCGCTAAGGCGTGCCTGCACCTGGGAGACTGTACTGGAGCTGGTCCCAACGTGGTGAGGATCCATAATGTCAAGGAGCCCTTTCACGGATTCGGCAAGAATCACTCATGACTCCTTGACGACTTCAATCTCCTCTACAAAGGCTTGGAATTGGGTTTGGGCATTAGCTTTCAAAGCTGCTAATTCATTGACAAGTATACTTGTTAGGCAAAACTGCAGTCGGAGTAACAAAAGGATTGGTTAAGGTTATTGTCAGAGGGAAGGCTTACTTACGTAGTCAGCCTCTACTTTGGCTTTGGCCTTCTCCAGTTCAGCTTTAGCCTTTTCAACTTTCTTCAGCTCAAATTCCTATTGTCTTTTCTCCTCTATCTGGGTCTTCAACAAGGCTTCAAGGGCTATATATCAAAATAGTCAAGAACTCGAGATTACAGTCAGGACTCAACCCAGTAGTCGGGAAACAAAAAAGCTGGAGAAATATACTTGGGATTTATTCGGGAAGACAAATACAGGAGACTTACTTCTGATCTTCTCGGCTAGAGCCCACTTTTCATCCCTGAGCTGGTCAACTGCTCCCCTTAGCCAAGTTTCCCTCTCCTAACTAGACCATTCCAGGTCGGCCTTGGCGGCCTGGAGCTGGCCCAATTGTTGGAGATGGGGGGCGAGTTGGGTGAAGACCTTGTTCACTTTCCTTGAGCAGTTGACTATCTTTTGCTAGGAGCAAAAATAGAACAAAACAGAGTCAAGAGGTAGAGAACCAATACAAGGAAGACTGCCAGGAACACAATGTGGTGACAGTCATACCTGGACTCCCCGGGACACGGCGATTGCAGCACGAAGAAGAACTTCATGCTCCCTCTTCGTTGCCTCCTCATATGCTTGTAGCTTTCTGGCGATTCCTCGGGGATACCCAATGGAATGTTCTCGGGAACTTACAGAGAGGGGCTTCAAGTCTGGGGAGATCTACTTCATCTGAAGACGATGACGATATGGATGGTGACAAGGTCTTGGCTCCTGACTCGGCAACTACTGGGGCTTCAGGGACTCACTCAGGGGCTGGAGCAATGGCTTCAGTACTCACCCCTTGGTCAGCTAGCACTAGCAGTCCTGCTATCGGGACAGCTTTAGTTTCTACAACTGGGGCAGTCATCGGCTCAGCAGATGAGCTTGTTGGTGTTGACTCGGCTGGGGCTGGCTCAGCAATAGGAGCAGTTGGCATGGTCTCCTTGGGATCTATGTCTACTCGCCTCTTGCACAATGAGTCAAATATCAAGACACTATTACACTGATCAAGATTTTCGGAAGATTCAAGATTGCTTACCTCTTGGAAGTCTTGAACTTCCACGAGGGTGCTCTAGATGTCGGTGGTGGAGAGCTGCTGGCTGTCGAGCTAGTCAGCGCGGCAGTCGACGGTGGTGTTTTGCTCTTGGTTAGCCCAATCTCTGGTACAGCCGACTAGGGTGTTGAAGCACTCGGTGGTGCCACTCTTTGGCTCAACATTGCTAATCTCGTACTCAGCGGCGCCAGCCTTGGGCTCGATCTTGCAGACCCTGCTGGTGTTGGTCTCGGGCATGGAGACGATGGCTTTGAACTCAGTGGCCTGGGAGCAATGCTGGCGGTGTCTTTTATCTTTAGGCTCCCGATTGCAGTACTTGGCTTGCTAGCTCTCTTCTTGCCCGGGTCTTCGACAGGTTTCTTCCCAGCTCTCTTGGAGCTGGGCTGGGTAGGAGAAGGACTCAATGGCCTCTTCTTCGATTTGGCGGCCAAGAAAGTTTGGGGCTCATCATGAAACTCCTCACATTCCTGCAAGTGAATCAACAATATACATCGTACATTGCAGAGCAATCTAGGATACACATCCACTGACATTCATCATAGATGGACAGCAATTCAACAATCAGCATTTCAATATTACCTCTAGCTGAGGCCTTTTCTAGCTATAAGGTGCAATGGCACGCTCTGCATCTTCTGTCTCTACGACCCCGTGGGCGAAAAAACTAAGCAGGATGCCTGTCACCTTCTGCTTGTTTGTCAAGTCTAGATATTCTCGACTGGGATCATCTTTGCCCTTATAATCCCAGCCGAAGTGGCTTCTCAGCTTCAGGGGCCTGATACGGCGGTTCAGGAAACATCTGGCCACCCAGGGACAAGTCAATCCAGAGCTCTTCCGCTTGTCAATTCTCTCAATCAACTGATAAACTTTGCCCATCTCCTCAAAGTTTGGCATAGAAGACCAGCTAGGCACGACCTCTACAGACAAACCAGTAAAAAGGGGCAGACAAGGTTCAAGATTAGAGCAATAGAACCATTCTCTATGCCAGCCCTTAAGGGAGGCTTTCAGAGGAACATGGAGATAGATCTTTTTCATTTCATTCCTAAGTTGGAGACCGGCTCCCCCTATCATTTGGACTTTGTTTTTCGAGGGCTGAGGTTTGATGTGGAATAAGTATCAGAACAGATTGAGATGGGGCTTCACACCCAGAAAACATTCACACAAAGTTGCAAAGATAGAGATTTGCAAGATGGAGTTGGGGTTCAGATTCACTAACTCTAGCTGGTAGAAGGAAAGAAGTTGGCAAGGAAAATCTAAAGAAGGAAGAGCAAGACCCTGGTCAAAGAAAGAGGCGAAGACTATGGTCTCACTAGATTGGGGCACCGGAATCGATTCCCCTTCAGCCGGACTCCATTGATGACTTCACGGCGCTGCAATCTCAGCGACTTCTCTAGATACTTCAACTTTGTCGAACCACAATCCAACGTCGGCTAGGTCTCAGCAGACACCTCCAGGATTTTTGAAGCTCTCGGCATGGCTAAAGGCAAGGAGATTTGGGGGAAATGCTATTTGGAGCTTGGAATTGATGCAGTGGAGCAGAATCGCCCATGTTTCGAGCGAGAAGTGCTAGCAATGGCGAACCCTAGCTAGGCAAGATGCAAAATTTTGGTGCGGAAGTTGGAAGACAAAACGATTGGTGGAGGGAGAAGATGAGGGAATCTTTTCTCTCTCTCCCCACTTTTATAGAGCCTGTGTTGATAAGTGGGCTTAGGCCTACAAATTCGGTACTGGGCCACAAGATATGAGTTTTTACATAGCACGCTCCATTGGGCCATTCGCTGGCTGTGTTAAAATCACAATGCAGGTACCATTCACAGAAACCGATCAAATAATCAAGATACGCTTCATGCTAAGTTTACAGTCGGGTGTATACATTCAAGTATCTTGATTATTTACTAGGTATTGAGGCTATATCCTTATAAGGATCGATGGCTGGTCTCCATTAAAATTGGAGATGCAGGTATCTCTCAAGTACACCTGACCACATATTGGGTTAAAATTCATAAAGTGGTACTCGACTTACATGCTTAGCCATCAATTGCCAAGAGAAAAAATTATTCCAACTGACATGATGCTGAAGAGTCTACATACCAAGTAGTGTACTACTCGGGAAAGACTATAAGGTTAAAGATCTTTGACTTTATGTTTAATTGTTTCACAATTAAACACAAAGTCGGGGGCTACACATAATAGTGCGCCTATTAGGCGCACACTATTCATATTTTCTATGAAGCCCTTCATAGCCTCGTTGCCAGCTGACATGAAGCAGAACTTGGCAGAAGAAGCACTCGGACAAAGAGTACTTGGGAGCAATGAACTCGGGAATTCTTCACCGTGGGGGATGAGCACTCGGCATCAACTGTGACTCAACTATGAAGGTCTCAGGGGCTGCTACCGGTGCCATGGGCCCGGGGTACCACATGAGAACCTATTGGGCCACTCGGATAGAGGATGGGCCTAGCCTTGTAATTAGGGATACAATAGAACTCAGCAGACTTAACCTTGTACGACAGGAAAAATACAGTCCTAGTCAAGAACGTTGTACTCCTAGAAGGAGAACCCTTGGTCATAGTCCGACTGGGACTCCTACTTTGTAGCCCTGTCCCCGAATATATAAGGGGAGGTAGGGCACCCCCTGAGGGCAGAATCACCAAGATCACAATCATACATCCTCAAAGGAAATACACCACAACTAGACGTAGGGTATTACCTCATCTCGAGGGCCTGAACCAGTATAAACCTTTTGTGTTCCTTTGTAGTAGACCACAATCATACATCCTCAAAGGAAATACACCACACCAAGTTTAGGTCTCATGAGTAGCCCCATATTATTATTGCCGGTGTAAAACATCGACAGATGGCATTTGATACAATGAAGCCACAAACGAGCTAGCCAATGTGGGATCCAAGCGAGAAGTGGTCTCGACAGGGATGTTTGTCGAGCACTTATTGGAGCCATCAGTCAAAAAGAAGCCAATACTCGAGCAGTCAAGGGATGAACCTACCCCGGCAACAAATGAAGTACTAACCATATTTCAGGATTGGCGGACTCCAATCATAAGATTCCTTCTGGAAGATAAGCTCCCAGAAGATCACAGTGAAGCTGAGCGGATCAAACACACCCGAGGAGGGCAAGCAGATTCTGCAGTCCATCCTCTCAGGCATTTGTGGCAACCATGTTGCATCAAGGATGTTAGTCAGAAAGGCTTATGGACAAGCATTCTTCTGGCTGACTGTGGTTACAGACGCTAAAGACATATTTTGGACGTGCGAGGGATGCTAGTTATTTGCCTGGCAAACACATCTTCCAGCTCAAGAACTATAAACAATTCCAATCTCTTGGCCTTTCGTAGTTTGGGGATTTGACATGGTCGGGCCGTTCAAAAAAGCGCCATGAGGGTTCACACACTTGTTCGTTGCAGTGTATAAATTCACAAAGTGGATCGAGGCAAAGCCTGTTGCTACCATCACAGCGGCAAGGGCAAAAGATTTCATCATGCGTATCATATACTGATTTGGAGTTCCCAACCGCATCATAATAGACAACAACACACAGTTCACTGGTGGCGTTTTTTAAGATTTCTGTGACAACTTTGGCATTAAGATCTGTTACGCTTCTGTGGCACACCCACGAAGCAATGGGCAGGTTGAGCATGCAAATGGCATGGTTTTACAAGGTATCAAGACTAGGGTGTTCGACCGACTACAATCATATGCAGGGCGGTGGGTGGAAGAGCTTCCATTTGTTCTTTGGTCTTTAAAAACCACGGTTAGTCGGGCAACAAGGCAATCCCCTTTCTTCCTAGTCTATGGTGCTGAGGCTGTGTTACCTACCGAGTTGGAGTTCGGCTCCCCACGAGTTCAGGCCCACTCAGAAGTACAATCCACCGAAGACCGACTGGTCGAGCTAGACCAGTTGGAAGAAGCAAGGGACATCGCAACTATCCAGTCGGCAAGGTATCTTCAAGGCCTGCGTCGTTATCACAGTCAGAATATTCATGGCTGCGCCTTTTCGGTGGGAGATCTCGTTCTAAGAAAAATCCAAACCACCAAAGACAGGCATAAATTATCTCCCTTATGGGAGGGGCCGTTCATTATCGCTAAGGTGACACGTTCATGCACCTACCGACTAAAGACAGAAGACGGCATCCTAGTCAACAACTCATGGAACATAGAATAGCTATGTCCTTTCTATACCAGAGTTTTGTACTCCTTATATATATATATAAATAAAGTTTGTCACTTTGACTCACTACACCACTTGGTTCAACTAAGTAGTGAGTTGGGGGCTACATAGTGATCCATGTCCTATGTTGTTCATAAAGATCGATCTTGTTTTATCTAAGTCATGAAGTTTTATAACAATTATGCAAAGTTTTCCTGAGTATAGTTCCATGAAGTGAATGCTTTTTAAAGTCAAATCACTCGGCATAAACTGGCTAGTCGGATAAAGCTAATGATAGCTAAAATAAAACAAGAACTTGATAAGATGCAACAACAAACATCAAAGGCATTTACAATATTTACATATTGTTTCTGTCAGACACCGACTACATAAAATTTTGTATTTACATAGGTAGATCTTCGGCGATGGCCTCAACAGTAGGCCAGATCTGGCTAATCAACTCCAACCCCTCCTCCGAGGTAGTACCTTCAACAAAGCCCTCTCCGATGGCCTCAATGTCTACCCGGAGGTAGAGAGACTTCATCATGGCTAGTGCTTGGGCAATCCCCATGGCGACAGACTCGGAGGAGTATTTCTTCAGGAGTGCAGGGGCTTCCTCAAGGCGTTGCGCCACTTGGGAGATGGAGCTGGAGCTGGGCCCAGCCAGGCTTGTCTGCATAATGTCTATAAAGTCTTCGTAGAATCAGCTATGATGTTCCGTGACTCCTTTATTATTTTAATCTCTTGAGCAAAAGGGCCAAATTGGATTTGCGAATTTGCTTTGAAGGCTGCTCACATAGAGAAGAGGTATCAATAAATCTGGATACCTAGTTGGACGGTGTACTAGAGTAGATATGAAGCTTACTTGCGTACTCGGTGTCTACTTTGGACTTCACCTTCTCGAGCTCCTTTAGCTCCTTCTTCAGGCGTTCTATCTCTAGGGATTGGTTATTCAGGTTTGTTTCCAGAGCTACTACCGAACAAAGACAAATATCAGCAGTGCAAGAAGATTGGTTTGGGGTTACACGAGCAAGGAAGAGACATACCTCTGATGGTCCCTGTCTGCACCAACTTCTCATCCCTCAGGTTGTTCATTGAATCCTTTAGCTACTCCTCCCTCCCCTTGCTAGACTTCTCCAAATCATCTTTGGCAATCTGGAGCTGGTGGAGTTGAGTGAGCTGAGTAGCAAGCTAGGATAGAACTTTGCCTATTTTCTCGGATCGATCGACCACTTGCTGCACAAGATACATTGGAGTCATACAACACAAGCAACGATGGACAAAAATTCTGAGGAGCTACAGATCAGTAAACACAATTGGATGGATTATATACCTGGATACTCCTTCATGCGATGATGGCGGCCTCCATTAGTTTGACTTGCTCCCTCTGGGCGGCTTGCTCGTTGTGTTCGAAGGTTTGTTCTTCCCCCTCTAGCGTAACCCAATAAAATGTTCAAGGGAAATTTGGTGGAGGAGCCATGAGGCTAGGGAGGTCATCGTCAACACAAGATGAAGAAAGTGGAGGAGAAGGAGTCCTGGGCCATGGATCAATCGGCGGTGCTAGATTTTGGGTGAGCTCAAGGACTGGGACATCTGCTACGGTGTCCTGACTGGGTGAGGCCTGCAGCCTGGCCGAGTGAGTTGTCTCAACCTCAGGGGCTAGGACAGCACTCGGCTCGGGCTGTGGCACTGCAATCTCGACCTCAGTCAGGGCGGGAGCGGCTACTCGGGTTGAGGGTGCTGTCCCCTTGGGATTAGCGTCACTTGGCTTCCTGCAAAAATATTCAGCAGTCAAGACATTGCAGGATCACTCCAAGATTTTGGGAAGACTAAGGATTTCATACCTTCTGGAAGTCTTAAATCTCCACCCCTGTGTGCTAGGGGTGGAGGTAGTCGGCAAGGGGCCTGAAGGCCTACTCGGCGGTGGTGTACCACTAGTTGTCGGGCTCATGGGTGCGGCAGGTGATGGTACAGATCTTGGCCCAGTCTACACCACGCTAGGTGTGGCCTACTGGGGCGATGAGGTAGTCAGCGGTGTGGTCCTAGGGATGGTTGGTCCAAGGGCAACGCTGTTGGAGTCCTTGATCATCGGACCTCCTAAAGCCTTAGTCGGCATGCTTGTCTTCTTGGCCTAGTCCGTCATTGGTCACTTCCTAGCCCTCTTGGGGCTAGGTTGGGCTGACGAGGGGCTGGCTGGTCACTTTCTAGACTCACTGGCCAAGTGGCTAGGTGGGTCAGAAGTGAACTCAGCGAATTCCTATAAACGTCAAGCATTGAGGAAAACTCAATTGGACAATGAGTTCATACAATGCGTCCAAACAAACATCAGGATAGATATCACACAAGGCGATTACCTTTGGCCAGGGCTGTCCTTGCAGTATGGCTTGGGGCCTCTGTGGTGTCTAGAAATCCTCCGACGACCCCAATTAACGAAAGTAGACCATGCAAGGTGTCGGTGGAACGACATCACTTGTTGACGAAGTTCGGTGCATTTCCCGAGTGGGATTATTCTTCCCTTGATAGTGTAGCCGCAAGTGGATCCTGGCCTTCAAGGGGTTGATTCCACGGTTCTGGCGCCAACCAGGCCTGAGTCCCAGGCCCCAAGTTCTTCAGATCATCTATTTCCTCCCAGCGAATGAATATTCGCACTGGACCGATCTCCTGTTCTGTATCCGATGGCAGAGCAGTTCCACTTCAGTAACGCGTCGGGGGGAATAATCCCCCCGGCTGAAGGCCATAGTAGGGTGGTCAAGTTTGGCGTAGTAAACCAATCCTGATGCCATCCCTTCAGTGAGAAAGAGGTCTTCAAGGAATATGCAATTAAGGCCTTCTTCATTTTGTTGTGGAGTTGAAGCCTGCTCCCCCATCCTGTATCTTGGACCTTATGGGCTATGCCCTTGACATGTGGAAATAACCACGCCGGAAAGGATGAAATGTCGCACCCCAGAAAACCTCGCAGCAGAGTCACAAAAGGATGAGTGATCTGGAGAGATGAATTAGGGTTGAGGTGGTCCTGGCTCAATCTTATAATAGGGTTCAAGAAGAGACCGCCAAGAAACCTAGAAGGCGGAGAGCAAATCTATGCGGTTTGAAACAAGGAGCAAAAACATCATTCTCGTCAGGGAACCTGAGAGGGGTTGTGCCTCACGATGTCGGCCCCGTGGCATTGATGTTGCTTCCGGTTGGAGGCACTTCTTCTTCTCCAAAAGGGAAGCTTCATGTGTAGGCATGCATCAAATGCTTCGGCAGCTATCTAGCGACATAGCTTGAGGATGTCAAATGGAGCTTTCGGCATTGCCAGCGTGGTGTCAACTAGGTGGAAGAGCGTCGTGGATGGTGGGATCGACCGCAGGAGAGCAGTTCTGCGGATTCTGAGAGCCAAGCTTGAGCCACAAGCAAAACCAAGCTAGGGGCCAAGAGCGCGAAGTTTGGCGCCTGTGCGAAGAGAAGAAGTGATTTGGCAGAATTGTGGAGAAAGGGGAATCTTTGCTCCTCTCCACGCTTTATCAGCTGCGCTGGTAGACAGGCTCTCGGGCTGCGATTCTCAGTACTATGGCCTATAAGATATGAGTCCTACAATAGCATGCCCTATCTAGGCCGACACTATCGGGGTAAATCCAGTGCATATGCTATTTTTACCAGGAACCGATTAAAATAATCAGCTTCATGCTAGCCGCCTAATTGCTGGACACATGTTGTTCAGAATATCTAATTATTAAGAAAAAATATTGCACGAGATATCCTTATAAGGATCAATAGCTGGTCTCCATTAAAATTGGATGCAATCTCTCAAGAACACCTCACCAATATTGGGGTTTAAAATCCATTTTTTAGTGTACTCGCTACAGCTTAGCCAAATTGCCTTGAGCAAAAATTTCCAGTTGATATGATGCTAAAGATAGTCGATTTTGAGGGAAATATACTACTCGGGGAAAGACTTAAAGGTTTTAAAGACTTGAGGGCACACCTAATAGTGAGCCTATTCGCACACTCTATTTATATTTTTCTATGAGCCCTTCATAGTCTTTTGCCAATTGATACGAAGCAGGACTGTGGAGAAGAGGTAGTGTGGACAATGTACTCGGGAGCCAGCTGATACAAGCAGGACTTGGAAAATACTTCGGACAATGGGTACTCAGGAGCACTCCGTACCAGCTGTGACTCAACTATGAAGGTCTCATGGGCTACTGTGGAGGCCATGGGCCCCAGTACCTCATGGAAGCTTTGTGGCCACTCGGATAGAGGATGGGCCTAATTCTTAATTAGGATACAATAGACTCAGTGCATATTACCTTGTATGATAAGAAGGATATAGTCCTAGGGTTTCGGAGGTACGTTGTATTCCTAGAAGGAAATCTCTTGGTCAAGTCCAACTTGGGGATCTATCTTCTTACCTCCTCGATATATATGAGGGGAGGTAAGAGCCCCTTGGGGCAAAACGCTCTCACCAGAAAAAACACTACAATCTCATCAGAGAAACCTCAAAGGCAATACACCACATCTGGAAGTAGGGTATTACCTCACCTTGAGGGCCTAAACCAGGATAAATTGTTTCGTGTTCCTTTGCAATCCATCAAGTTTAGGTCTCATGAGTAGCCCCATATAATTGATTGCCGATACACAAAGCATCGACATACTGATTATGCTTATTTGGCCCTGTATCGTTTTATACCAGTAATGTTTGTTTCAAAAAAAAGAAAACTTCCAGTTTATGGCTTACTTTAATTTACCATTACTTTCCCTTTTTCCCAAAATTTTATTACCCCTCTCCTTTTTTCTTTTTATTTAAATCAAACTTGTTAAGTAAACTTAATCAATGCGTTAATCTTCCTTTTTACATTCTATAGGCGTTGAACTGTGAGCCTGTGCACTTGTTTGGTGTTGGAGGTTTTGTCAAGGACCTACTGACATGGCCTTTGCCATAGGTTTCAACCTAGCCCCTGAGTACAGACAAGTTACCCATAATCCAAATAAAGAGAAGTGTTGTGTTCACTTGACGATTTCAAGTAATCATGAAGGAGTTCTGTCCATGATCTTTGATGCCAGAGGAAGGAATTTTGAGCATGCATGTCAGGAAGTGGCATTAGTGGCCATTGGAGAGCTTCGTCATCGCTATGCCAGACGCCTGAGGGATGCCGCCTATCGCTACTATCCGTCCAGGACCCACAATGATGAGTATAGCAGCTATCAGAACCCTGAGGTGGAGAACAGCGCTACCACGCAATCAGCTTAGTAGGAGAGGCTGAGTGCCATGGACAATGCTCGTGCAGATGTGGTGATAGCAGCTCATGAACGGGAGAACAAGAATTGCTGCAAGATCTGCAAATTGCAAAATACAGAGTGGACCATTTGAATAGGAGCTAGCACAGGCAAAGGGAGAAGCACCCCCTGGAGGAGCCAAGATCCGTACCACTGCAAGGAAGAGAGTCCATGTTCCTCCACATTTGCAGCTACCAGCAAGGACTCACGTGCTGAATAACCACATCCCACTCAAGGTCGTTCCGCCAGTTGGGTACGCTGATGATGAAGAAGAAAACTAGGAAGAGTCAGAAGCCAGTTCGCCTTCAGAAGAGATAGAGGCTAGTGGAGCCTATACCCATTCTGAAGTAGAGTGGGGTGACACACAAGAGGATGAAGAGGAACCTAAGTATGACTCTAATGCAAAAAGAAGCCCTTCACCCTGTTAAGCTGTACCCCTCAGTAGAGTTTACCCTAGAGCGTTGTGTTAGCAATTGTGTGGAGGCCATGGGTCCCGGGTACATCATGAGAAGCATATTGGCCACTCGGACAGAGGATGGGCCTAACCTTGTAATTAGGGATACAATAAGACTCGTCATACATAACCTTGTATGACAAGGAAAGGATACAGTCCTAGTCGGGAACGTTGTATTCCTAGAAGGAAATCCCTTGGTCGGAGTCCAACTGGGATTCCTACTCTGTAACCCTGTCCCCTGGTATATAAGGGGAGGCAGGGCGCCCCCTGAGGGCATATTGAAATCTCACCAGAGAAACCTCAAAGGCAATACACCACAACTAGACGTAGGGTATTACCTCATCTCGAGGGCCTGAATCAGTATAAATTATTCGTGTTCCTTTGCAGTCCATCAAGTTTAGGTCTCACAAGTAGCCCCATATATTTATTGCTGATACAAAATATCGACAGTTGGCGCACCAGGTAGGGGCATCGGCAAGATCATCTTTGACAAGCCTGATGGATTCAATCACCTGAGTCGACGGTGTCAACTTCTTCCCCGGGTAAACAATCACCTTCGGGAGCCTCGACTTCATCGCCGATAAATTCGGCAACCTCACCCTGTTCGACTCGGATCCAGTCTAATCGGCCAGGAACCAAGCCGACTTTGTGCCGGTCAGCCTACGTGATGCTGCAGCTTTCCTCGTCGACATGCTGCGGCAATCTTCAACATGCCTCGTTCTCAGGACAACTCTTTCGTTTGGTGTTCAACTCAGACTCGGCCTCGAGCCAGCTGAGATCGGGCTAAGAGAAGAGGAGATCGTCAATCTCCCATTTGGACTGGGCAACGCCGCAGATAACTTCAATCAACATCCAACATGGCAGACCCGATCTCCTGGAGTTCAACTTGGATACAAACCAGAGCCACTCGAGATTGGATCTTGGGAGGTCAAAGTCGTAATTACCCCCATCAACTACTCTGATTCTGACTCTAAGTCGGACAGCGTCCAAGGGCTCAACACCCACTCAAGAGGCATGCCGATTAGACGAGCAGCAAGAGGAGGAGGCCCGCTGACGATGAGAACAACAGAAGGAAGAAGCAAGACATCTGCACGCCAAGCACGACGCCTGGAACGACGATCTGCGCAGGGCTAGGCAGACTACTCAACAGCAAATTCGCCAAACCCGAGTCCGCGACTATGACGTTTTCGTAACTCCTCAACAAAACATTGTGGCTGTTGCAACTCTACTAGATACACTCCAGTTTGGGCCTGATCACCACTGCTGCATGTCAGCGGCACCAACAGTCGGGCGATACTCTCATACCGACCAATCGGTCAGCTTCTCCGATGGTAGTCTCGTCTACCTCTACACGATGCCGAGCGGCCGGCTCTAGTCAGCCACATACGGAGTCATGCCAGACTTCACTTGGCAACCCCAACAACAACCAGTGGCATCAACATCAAAATGACCATCAAGACAACCAGGATCTCCGAGGCCGACTATGACACGATCTCTGGCAAGACATCAATGCACGGTGCAGCAAATGCGAGGACGACGAGCGTCGCCAACTAGAAGACGAGAATGAGCACTTCGGCCTCCACTATAAGCAGTTTCACTGTCGTAGTCAGAGTCGGAGCCCTCATGTAGACAAAGGAGTACCGGCCTTCACCCAGGAGCTGCAACAGGTCGACTGGCCGTCAGGTTTCAAGCCAACTGAAATTGAAAAATACGACGGGAAGACCAACCCCAAGTCCTGGCTAACAATCTACACTCTCGCCATCCGAGCAGCTGGAGGAGATCACAAAGCCATGGCTAACTGCCTCCCAGTCACCCTAACCGACTCGGCAAGGACATGGTGAACAAGACTTCCAAAGAGGTCAATCAGCTCCTAGGGAGAACTTTGGGAATGATTCATCGCCAACTTCCAGGGAACTTATGAAAGGCCATTTTCCAAGCACGATCTCTATCAGTTGCACCAAAGGAAGAATGAGTCTCTTCGCGAGTTCATCAAGAGGTTTTCTGAGAAGCGGAATTCGATCCCAATGATCAAGGACGAGGTCGTTATCGCTGCCTTCCACAAGGGAGTCTAAGACGCCCCGCTCATTGCCTGGTTTACTCGGAAACCTCCTGCTTCTATCAAGGCTCTTTTTGACATGGCAAACAAATACACTGACTCGGCCGACGCGGTCACTTAGGCTCTTGACAACAAAAAAGAGCCCCGGTAGAAGGATAAGAAAGATAACGACGAGCCAGTGCAAAACAAGTCCAGCAACTGCAAGGGAAAGTCGGACAACGTGGTGGCTGTCATGGAGAATACTTAGCCGCAACCCCCAAGGACAAATGAGTACCAAAAAGTGATGAACGGTCCATGCCCCTTTCATCCAAAGGGCAAGCATGCAACTAAGGATTGCTTCATGCTCAAGAAGCTTGCTTCCAAGTAGGCTTTGACATCTGGCGATAACAAAGACAAGGACAAGCCAGATTCGGGCGCAGCCAGTGATTACCAAGATCCCCAGGCTAAGCTCAACCACATCTTCGAAGGGCCGACTGCCTATGAGTGCAAAAGAAAACAGAAGCTGACAGCACGCGAAGTCAACTCGGTCTCTACAGCAGACGCCCCGAGTACCTGCATTGGTTGGAAACGCTAATCACGTTTGACCACACAAATCATCCCGATCGGGTTACTCATCCAGGATGTTACCCACTCATTCTAGACCCGTTCATCAGGAGCATCAAGCTAAAGAAGGTTCTCATCGATGGAGGAAGCGCTCTCAACATTCTGTTCACCAAGACGCTCGACGAGATGAAGATTCCATGTTCCGAGCTACGGCCGAGTACAGCGCCCTTCCACGGGGTAATCCCCGGCCTGTCTTCTACCCCACTTTGATAGATAACTCTGCCAGTCACTTTTGGCATGCGGGATAATTTCCGCACAGAGGATATCTGCTTCGAGGTCACCAATTTCGAGACCACGTATCACGTGATACTCGGACAGCCGGCACTAGCCAAATTCATGGTAGTGCCGCATTACACCTACATGATGCTCAAGATGGCAGGACCAGCTGGAGTTCATTCTCTTCGCAGCGATGTCAAGAAAGCCTTCACCTGCGACAAGGAGAGTTGTGAGCTAGCTCAATCTCAAGAAGTGGCAGTCGAGCGCAACAACATCCGACTAGCCGCCACAACGGCAAGCGAGGACGATCAAGTTTTGGCATGAAAAGCAGCCAAGTCAGGAATTTTAGTAGACTCTGAAACTAAGAAGATCCCCCTAGACCATTCTGACCCCTCCAAAACTGCTCTTGTCGGGACCAGACTCGACCCCAAATAAGAAGACACGCTCGTCACCTTCCGCCAAGCGAACAGGGATATCTTTGCTTGGAAACCTTCCGACATGCCTGGTGTACCAAGGGAGGTGATCAACACTCCCTCAATGTCAAGCCGAACGCCAAGCCAGTCAAACAACTACTATGGTGCTTCGCACAGGACCACAAAGATGCTATTCGGGAGGCGATAACCAAGCTCCTTGCAGCCGGGTTCATCAAAGAGGTCTACCACCTGTATTGGCTAGGAAACCCAGTCTTGGTCCGGAAGAAGAACAGTAAATGGCACATGTGCGTCGACTACACCGACTTACACAAGGCATGCCCCAATGACCCATTTGGTCTACCTAGGATAGATCAGGTGGTTGATTCAACTGTGGGGTGCGAACTTCTCAGCTTTCTCGACTGCTACTCGGGATATCACCAAATCAGCTTGAAGGAGGAAGACTGCCTGAAGACTTCTTTCATCATGTCGTTTGGAGTATACTGCTATGTCACTATGCCGTTCGGGTTGAAAAACGCTGGAGAAACATACCAACGAGCAATTCAGCGGTGTTTACACACTCAACTCAGGTGCAACATGGATCCGTATGCCGATGATGTGGTGATCAAGACAAAGTCCAAGGAAGACCTCATCGTCGACTTGGAAGAAACTTTCCAAAGCCTTCGAAGATTCAAGATGAAGTTGAATCCAAAAAAGTGCGCTTTCAGTGTACCATCCAAAGAGCTACTCAGATTCATCGTATCGCATCGAGGCATCGAGGCCAATCTAGAGAAAATCAACGCTATCATGAACATGGCACCCCCAACTAGCCAAAAGGACGTCCAGAAGCTGACAGGCTGCATGGCAGCACTCAGCCGATTCATCCCCCGACTTGGCGAATGGGGCATGCCCTTTTTCAAATTATTGAAGGAAGCGGACAATTTTCAATAGACACCCGAAGCCTAGCAAGTCTTCGAGGACTTCAAAAGATTTCTCATATCACCACCAGTGTTAGCATCACCTATGCCCTAGGAACCATTAATGTTATACCTAGCTGCAATGACTCAGGTAGTCAGCACGGTGATGGTAGTCGAGCGATCAGAGCCAGGTCATATACAGAAAATTCAACGGCCAGTCTACTTCATCAGCGAGGTCCTAGCCGACTCCAAGATGAGATATCCTCAAGTCTAGAAACTGTTATATGGCCTACTCATCACTGTCCACTGGCCGCATCACTAAATAGTGCTCGAGTTGATGGCGTTAGACATCATCTTTCAGCCACAGACAACAATCAAATCTCAAGCTCTAGCCAACTTCGTAGCCAACGGGACAGAAGTCCTAATGAGGACATCACTAGCTTGGATATGACCATAGCTACCTTATGTATTCATCAACCAAAGGTGCATGCTTTCTACGTAAGATTTATGTGTTATATATTTGAACAGCCGTTACTGCACCATGAGTTTTGTGTGTTCTCGTTTGCAGGGAGATACTTGCTTGGGTGAAGAGAAAGAGACAGAGCACAAGGAATGCATGGATGATCAAATAAGTTAATTGGGGACCAAACTGATATGACCACGCCATCAAGCAGCATGTTACAACCTCCAATTCAAGCTACACCGACTCGAGTATCACCTACATCGACACCAGCCCAAGTCTTTGATGGACCGATTACACGCAGTCGAGCAAAGAAACTACAACAAGAGGTGAATGCGCTACTTTGTGAAGTTCATTTTAATATTAATGAGAATTATATACTGCCTAAGTCGTGCACATTACTATTGCTCAGGTTCACCAAGGAGGATGACAAGATCACACAAAGAGATGATTACAGAGAAGGACCACACTCGAACCAGGCCAGTCCGGCAGAACAGTCCGAAAGAAACATTCATAACTTTTGATTCCCAAAAGCTATCAAGGTCCATGAGGACTTGTTGGAAAGCTTATCAAGTCTAGTTTCAATCTCGGGTGGTTTCAACTGATTAGGACCCACCAATTGTGAGATTTGACTAAATTAGTGAAGGCTGATCAGAAGTCCAACAGTCTTTCTGATGTCCAACTTCCCATTCAAAACTGTCCCATGTTTCGTGGTGCATGCTGCAGAAGGTGTGAAAGCTTATCAAGTTAGCTTTCCAACGCAACCAATGGCACATCATTTGGACTTCCCAAGGTGGTGTTATTGCCAAAACACTGAAGACTGCACAGAAGACCAACAGCCACGCGGGAACTAATCAAGAGCTCATTTCGTGGAGGCCCTTTCACAAAGTCTATCTTTTCATCTTCATTTTGTGTTCATACCTATCGAGGAGGGCTGTTCCTAGTATAACTATCCCATTGCTTCATAGCAAACTTAGACTTTTGATAATCAAAATACAGAACCCCTTTGTTCAGCTGTGTGCTAACAAATATTGAGAGTGATCTCTACCCCTTTGCTCTTGTGATTTCCTTCGCGGGATTACAAAAGCGGCGGCTTCATCCGCTCCCAATTGGTGCTCCTACTCCCTTCAAGGTCCACCTTGATTGATTGTAGGTTGTGTTGGTTGGTTCTTTGAGAGTGTGGTTGGGCGAATCCTCGATTTAGGTTGCTGGTTAAAGACGGTGGTTGGCTTCGAGTTTTATTTGCCAGGTTGCACTAGTTATCACTGCTTGCAGCAAGTTATCTTGGCTTCTTTGAAGCTAGTTATCTGGTGAATGATCCTACGTCGTGAAGATTGGGACATCGTGACGTATCACAAACCAAGACCTTACCCAAGTCTACTCCTACATCACCACATCACTTTTGGTCCATAGAAGGCAAGAGATGAAGTTCTGCACATTTTGGATTCGGATTCGGGCCTCCTGATAGCATCAACTTCAAACGGACCTAGCTGCTGATCCAGAAGGACTTTCGGGGCCCATGCGTACTTGTTGGAAATCTTATGGAGTCTACTTTCAGATGGTTTTGATCCCATGTCAAAATCCCTACTGAGCTGTCCGGAATCATTAAAACAAAACACATACCGCTTCCAGTCCGAGTCTGTTGTGGGCCTTGGGCCTTGTAATTGTGTCGTGGGCTAAGCCCAAGGGGTGTGCGCCCTAGGGTTAACCCTAGGACGTCCCAACTCATATATATTCAGTAGACGTCATAGTTTAGAGTTGGGTTTTGCTTAGATTATTCTGCCATTGTAGTTTCTCCGTCTAGATCGGTTTGTAGAACCCCAACTTCGTGTGCTAAACATTCATCTGCAATTCAGATTGTTTGCAGTAGCAAAACCTTCGTGGTTAGGTTGACTGTGTGAAAGCGTGGCCAATAACAACAAGACGCATGGGTGTAGCGAGTGCGAGGTGACGATCTGCTAATCGCAAGCCTCAAAATGTGAACGTCCATACGTTGCCAAATCGAACCTATCAGAAGGTCGGGCACCCAGCCGCATCAAGTGGTATCAGAGCACAGGTTGCCCGATAGGTATCATCTGTTCCCCATTTATCCATATTTGATTCTTTTACCTAGTGTCCAGAAAACCCAAAAATTTATTACCACCGTGTTCTTTGTAGTGTTAGGTTTTTCACTGTCCAAACCCCTTTGTGCCTTCGCAAGTTTAATTTCAGCTTCGCTTTGTTGAGTTTGAGTCCTAGGTCAAGTTAGTGGTCACTGGTTTACAGTCGTGCTCATGGTTCTACTTCTAGTTCTTGCGTTGCGCGAGAGCCTGCCTTGAGAGATCAAGTTCTACTCAGTTTCAGACTGCAAGCCACCTTGAGCTTTTAACCCGCTTTCGCAAGCCTTTTTAGATAGGTTGCAAGCTGCCTTCTGTCAATCACTCTTCATTGCTAGCCTCCTTGTCAACCTCGCTTGACCTATTGGCACTTATACTCTAGCTAGAGCAATAGGGTTGAGCCGCGAAACCCTAGTTTGCGCTACCTGTGGAGGCCATGGGCCCCGGGTACCTCATCACAAGCATATGGGCCACTCGGATAGAGGATGCGCCAAGTCTTGAAATTAGGGATATAGTAGTACCCGGCAGACTTTGCCTTGTACAATAAGGAATATATAGCCCTAGTCGGGTAAATTGTATCTCTAAGAGGAAATTCCTTGGCCATATCCGGCTGGGATTTCTACCTTGTACCCCTGTCCCCTAGTATATAAAGGGAGACAGGGTGCCCCCTAAGGGCAGAAGATCATAGATCAATAGAAATACTCAAAGGAATAACACCACAACTAGACATAGGGTATTACCTCACATCGAGGGCCTGAACCAGTATAAAATCTCTCTGTGTTCCTTTGCAATACACCAAGTTTCCATCTGCCGGGTAGCCCTATAATCATATTGCCGGTGAAAACATCGACAGTTGGCATGCCAGGTAGGGGCTTTCAGTGAGATCTACATCAACAACCTCGATGGATCCAACAATGGTTCGAACACCAGTTCGTACTCCAGTCTGGCGAGTTTCCTTCTGCCTCGTGAGGTCTTCATGGCTTCAACCCCTCCACCAGAGGTACGCCGACTACAAAAGGAGCAGCAAGAGGAGGCACGCCGACTACGTGTCGATGCTCTGCACCAGCAATAAAACTATAGGGCTACTCGGCGAAGGTGAATTCGATGGATTGCAGAGGAACACAGAGAAGATTTATACTGGTTCAGGCCCTCGATGTGAGGTAATACCCTACGTCCAGTTGAGGTGTTATTCCTTTGAGGTGTTTGATGATCGATGATCTTGTCTCTTGCCCTGAGGGGCGCCCTGCCTCCCTTTATATACTAGGGGATAGGGGTACATGATAAAGATCCCAGCCAGATATGGCCAAGGGATTTCCTTCTTAGAGATAGAGTCCTATCCGACTAAGACTATGTTTCCTTGTTATACAAGGCAAAGCCCGCCCGGTGCTACCTTATCTCTAATTACATGGTTCGGCCCATCCTCTATCCGAGTGGCCCATATACTGGTAATGAGGTACTCGGGGCCCATGGCCTCCACAGTAGCCCCTGAGACCTTCATAGTTGAGTCACAGCTGATGCCGAGTGCTCGTCCTCCACGGTGAAGATTGCCCGAGTGCGATGCTCATGAGTACTCTTTGTCCGAGTAAGTCTTCTTCCCGAGTCCTGCTTCATGTCAGCTGGCAACGAGGCTATGAAGGGCTTCATGTTGATGTATGAATAGTGTGCGCCGAATAGGCGCACCTATTAGGTGTAGCCCCCGACTTTGTGCTTAATTGTGAAGATAATTAAACATAAAGTCAAAGATCTTTAACCTGGAAGTCTTTCCCGAGTAGATTAATACTAGTATATGAGACTCTTCGGTATCATGTCAACCGGAATAAATTTTATAGTCTTGCCGAGTAGGGAACTACTCGTGTCTAGGACTCTTTGACTTCATGTCAGTCGAAATATGTGTTTATAGTCTTGCCGAGTAGGATGCTACTCGTATATGGGACTCTTCAGCGTCATGTCAGCTGGAAAAGGGGGTTTATAGTCTTTTCCGAGTGGCGTCCCACTCAAAAGTTAGACTCCTCCGCATCATGTCAGCGGGAAAAAGATATTTATAGTCTCTCCTGAGTAGTGCACTACTCGAAAGTTAGACTCTTCAGCGTCATATTAGCAGGAATAACGTTGCTCATGGCAACTGATGGCCACGCATGTAGGCCAAGTACCACTGCATGAAAATAAATCCACTGCGTGGTCAGGTGTACCTGAGAAAGATACCTGCATCCCGAATTTTAATGAAGACCAGCTTGTGATCCTTATAAGGATATATCCTCGAGACCTGGTGGATAAAACAGATACCCAAACATATATGTTTAGCAATAAGGCTCTCATGAAGCATATCTGTTTACCTCATCGGCTCCTATTAGTAGCACCAGCACTATAATTTCAACTCAGCCTGCGGGCGGCCCACATGGGGCATGCTACTGTAGGAACTCATATCTTGGTGGCCCAGTGCTGACTGTGTAGGCCCAAGCCCATCTAGTCAGCATCAGCTCTATAAAAGCAGGGAGAGAGAGAAAAAGATTCCTTCATCTTCCCCAAATCAGCCAATCGCTTCGTCTTCCACCTTCGCGCCCAACTTTTCACTTCCCGCCCGGCTAGGGTTAGCTGCTGCTATTCCCCACCCGAACTCGGGTGATTCCAATCCTCTTCGTTTGTTCCAAGCCCCCGATTTGCTTTTCCCCAAATCTCACCGCCTCCAGTCATGCCGAAAGCTTCGGATCTTGCGGGTACACCGGAAGTTCTTGGCCGATTTCAGATTGCAGCTTGGTGAAGCTGAAGCGGCTGGACAGTGAACTGAAGTTGCCCAGCCAAGAGGTGATTCGCTGGCGGTCGGCTAAGGGTGAGTCGGTCCCGAATCCCCAACCTAGTGAAACAGTAGTTTTCGCCTGTTTTTTCGATCGAGGCTTGTGCCTTCCGTCTTTTGATTTCTTCCACCGCATCCTTGACTTCTACGGGCTAGAGTTGGTGCATTTGAACCCCAACTCGATTCTTCATATCTCCATATTTGTTACTCTTTGTGATTGCTTCTTGGGTGTTGAACCCCATTTTATCCTCTTCCGACATCTATTCCACATCAAACCCCAACCCTCCAAGAATAATATTAATGTGATTGGGGGGGCTGGTCTCCAGCTGAGGAGTGATGGGAAGAAGACATATATTGATCTCCCCCTAAAATCTTCTCTGAAAGGCTGGCACAAGGAATGGTTCCATTGCGTAGATCTAGCTCCCTCCTTGTGCCCATTTACTGGCTTGCCGCCCGTGGTTTCACCAAACTAGTCAGCAGAGCCATCCTTTGAAGAGATGGGCCAGGCACATCAACTGTTGGTGAAGATAGATGACCTCAAGAGGGCCGGCCTAACAGGACCTTGGGTGGCTCGTCGCTTCCTAACCCAGCGCATCCAGCCACTGAAGCTAAGGAGTGCATTTGGCTAGGCCTTTAAAGGCAAAAAGATCCCGACCGAGTAAGCAACGAGTCGGCGAACAAGGGCACAGTGACCGAGACCCTGTTCGGCTACTTCTCCGAAGGGGTGGTCGCGATCGAAGACAACAACAACCGGGTCGTGGCCTATAGCTTCATTCGGCCCCAGACCAAGGTAACCTTTAATTTTCTTCTGTGATGAATGCCGTGGAACTGTGATTGTTCAGCATTGTGTGATGTATTTTGTTGATTCACCTATAGTGGCATGAAGAGTTTGATGAAGACTCCCGCCCATTGTCGGCCGTCGCATTGAAGAAGAGGCCGAGGAGCCCCTCCGTTACCCAACCCAACTCCAAGAGAGCCGGGAAGAAAGCCCATTTTGTATCGGGGCGAGGGGGCCATGACGCCACGCGCCGTGGCAGGAAGCCTGAAGATAAAAGACACCGTCGCCGCGGCGCCCAGGCGATCAAGTCCCAGGTTGAGACCTGCGGGTTTGAGCCCAACATTGTCGAGCCCGGCAACAGTGCCATCGAGGGGCCGGTCGGAGCAGACGCCGCCGAGGATGGAGGCGCCCAAGCCAACCACACCAGAATCGGGGCCGACTCGGGCTGATGCGCCATTGCCGACTGTAACGTCGACCGGGCCGACCACCGGAGCTAGCGCTCTGCCAGGACCCGGGTCGCCCGGCAGGAAACTGAAGTTCTCCAAGAGGTGTGCTGCTCCGGACCTTCTGAAATTCTTGCATGGTGCTGCAGTGTTTTGATGTCTTGTTTCGTCATGCAGGAAGCGGGCCGATATCGACCTCAAGGAGACCAATCCGACCGCTCCCCTTGAAGAGCCTACTCCAGCCGAGCCGGCAGCCACGAACACACCCGCTGAGCCGGTGGCCAGCCCGGTCATGGAGACCGAGGTGGCCCCGACTGTAGGGTCACCGCCGCCACCCGACCAAGAGGCGGTTGCTGAGGTTGAGGCCCCAGCCACTGAAGCGTCGCCCGTGGCGGAGGCCGCCGTCGGAGCCCTTGAGCAGGTCCCCGAGGCCACGGGGGACGGCGGCGTGGAGGCCGGGACCCCATCGCCGTTGTGGTCGTCGTCGTCATTGTCGCCGCCGCCAGAAATCCCAAACCTGCCTCGGATTGAAGCTCCTCTGCGTATGATGCCCCGAACATTCGCATGGACGGCGCCCGATGGGACCGTGAAGAGCATCAAGCTTGATGAAGTCGTCATGAGAAGGGAACGCGAAAGCTTGCTTCGCACCGCTATCAGCCGGTCCAAGGGAGTCGGGGTATGATTCTTGTAGCAGAGTCTTGGCGATCTTCTCGTTTTGATGTCTGATTCCATCCTTGATTTGTCTCTTATCCCGAGCAAAAGCTTGTCGACCGCAATGAGGCGATCACGGAGATCCTGGTCAAAATGGCTCCCCACCTCACGGAGTTGGAGCAGCTCTGGGCATTGAAGGCCGAGATGGAGGAGCGTCACGCGGGGAGGGAAGCCTGGCCGATGAGTGGCACCGACCAGCTCAGGGAGGAAACTTGGGCCCTAGCTAGAAAGATCAGAGGTAAAGTCCCCGAATGCATCTTCCCGACTGAACCGTCGACATATTCGTCCAGCTGCGCTATTCCCGACCACCCGGTTATGTCACGACCGCACGGTTGAGCTCTTGGCTAATCTGTCGTGCAGCCCTCGAAGCGGAGTTGAAGACCCGAACAGAGAGGGAATCACAGCTGAAGGAGGCCGAAGAAGCCAGGGCCAAGCTTGAGAAGGTCAAGGCCGACCTGACAAAGGCCAACACCGAGCTTGACTGGGAGAAGGCCGAGTTGAAAGAGGCCATCGTCAAGCTCGGTAAGGAAAAAGCCGAACAGGAGAAGACCGTGGCTGGGTGGGAGGCCGACTATGAAAGTAAGTCCTCAACCTGACCGTGATCTTAGCCAATCTATTAGTCGTTCCATCTGTAGCCGAGTCTGACAAGTTTACTTGCCGACGGACCTGGGTAGACATGAGAGCCAATGTCCAGGCCCAGTATCGGTTTTACACAGAGGAGATAAGAGTGATCAGGGAGTCACAGGAGGCCCTCGTCGGGTCCGTGAAAGGGCTCCTTGACCTCATAGATCCCCGCCCTGTGGGAACCAGTTGCAGCAGGATCCCCCAGATAGAGGCGCGTCTTGAGGATGCACCGAGTGCCTTGAAAAAGTACTCGGATGAGCATGTTGTTGCCGGCGTGACCCAGACCCTGGCGATGACCAAGTCCATCTACCCAAGGGCAGATATTGAAGCCATCGGGGAGGGGTTTGCCAAGGAGACGACGCTGGAGGAGGCGCTGGAGCTGATTGCCCGAGGGAAGCCGACTGTTGAAATAATTATCTGAGACCTGGGTCTGTAAGGGCAACATGTTATGTAGTTGGCATGTATATATTTTTGTGAACAAACATGTGTAAATATGTGTGCAATGCCGCCAAGCTTATTACTCAGTCGTCATTAGCTTTACTTGACCGCGTAGTCTACGCCGAGTTAGTCTGTCAGAACTTAATAAAAACGTTCAAAGTAAGAAGCTGTACTCGGGCAAACGTGGCAGTCGTAGTAAGGCTTCATAACTGAAGTAGGATAAGCTCGTATGTTACTGACAGAACACATATATACATGTAGCCCCCGACTCACTACTCGGTTGATACAAGCGGCGTAGTGAGTCAAAGAAACTGTACACATGAAAATTATAAAACTCAGGTATAGAAAGGACGTAGTTGTTCTATGTTCCATGAGTTGCTGATGAGAACGCCATCTTCGGTCTTCAGTCGGTAGGCGCCTGGCCGTGTGACCTCGGCTATAATGAACGGTCCTTCCCAGATTGGGGATAATTTATGCCTGTCTTTGGTGGTTTGTATTTTCCTCAGAACGAGATCCCCGACCAAAAAGGCGTGGCCACAGACATTGCGATTGTGGTAGCGACGTAGGCCTTGAAGATACCTTGCCGACTGGATTGTTGCGGTGTCTCTTGCTTCTTCCAGCTGATCTAACTCGACCAGTCAGGTATTGTTGGAGTCATCTTCTGAGTAAGCCCGGACTCGCGAAGAGTCGAACTGTAACTCTGTCGGTAGCATAGCCTCGGCACCGTAGACCAGGAAGAAAGGGGATTGCCTTGTCGCCCGACTAACCATGGTTCTGAGAGACCAGAGAACGGATGGGAGTTCTTGTACCCACCGGCCCGCATATGGTTGTAGTCGGTCAAATATTCTGGCCTTGATGCCTTGTAAGACCATGCCGTTGGCTCGTTCGACCTGCCCGTTGCTCCGCGGGTGTGCCACAGATGCATAGCAGATCTTGATGCCGAAATCTTCGTAGAAGTCTTGGAATACGCCGCCCGTGAACTGAGTACCGTTGTCGGTGATGATGTGGTTAGGGACCCCGAACCGGTATAGTATACTCATGATGAAGTCCTTTGCTCGTGCCACTGTAATTGTTTGCAACGGGTTTAGCCTCAATCCACTTGGTGAATTTATCCACCGCGACGAATAAATGTGTAAACCCTCCTGGCACTTTCTTGAAAGGCCTGACCATGTCGAGCCCCCATATTGCGAATGGCCAGGAAATAGGGATAGTTTGGAGTTCCTGGGCTGGGAGATTTGTTTGTCTTGCGTAGAACTGGCAACCCTCGCACTTGTGAACAATGTCCTTGGCGATTGTTACTGCTGTGGGCCAGAAAAATCCCTGCCGGTAAGCCTTTCCGACTAACGTCCTGGATGCGGCATGGTTGCCACATATGCCCGAGTGAATTGAATGCAAAATCTGCTTGCCCTCCTCGGTGGTGACGCAGCGCATGAGGCCACCGGATGCGCTCCTTCGGTACAGGTTTTCTCTGACTAGTAGGAAGCTTTTGCTTCGACGCTTGATCTACTCGGCTTGACTGCGATCTTCTGGCAGTTCATCGTCTAGGAGAAATTTGAAAACAGGAGTCCTCCAGTCTTGACATATGTGCAGTACCTCGTCTGTGGCCGGGGTAGGTTCGCCTCCCGACTGCTCCGGTGCCGGTTTCTTCTTGACTGATGGCTCCATAAGTTGCTCAACAAAGATTCTAGTCGGAACTGCTTCTCGCTTGGATCCCATGTTTGCCATCTCATCTGCCGCGTCGTTGTATTGACGCAGGACATGTGTGATTTCTAGCCTGTCGAACTTGTTTTCCAGCTTGTGGACCTCCTGACAGTATGCCGCCATGGTATCGTCGAGACAAGTCCAGTCTTTCTTGACTTGGTTTACCACAAGTTGAGAATCCCCGCGCACAACCAGTCGACGTATGCCGAGTGATATAGCGATGCGGAGCCCGTGAATAAGTGCCTCGTACTCAGCGACGTTGTGAGAAGCCGGGAAGTGGATTTGTAGAACGTACTTCAGTTTTTCGCCAATGGGGGATGTCAATATGACTCCGGCCCCGGCGCTGCCGATCCGTACAGAACCGTTGAAGTACATTGTCCAGTACTCTAGCTTTGCTGTTGTGTTGGCAGTTGAACTTCTGTCCACTCGGCCACGAAGTCGGCTAGAGCTTGAGATTTAATTACTGTCCGTGGCTGAAAAGTGATGTCGAACGCCATCAACTCGAGTGCCCATTTAGCGATTCGGCCGGTGGCCTCGTGATTATGAAGGACATCCCCGAGTGGAAACGCTGTGACCACCGTGACTTGATGTGCTTGAAAATAATGCACCAGCTTTCGGACTATGATGACTAGGCCATATAGCAGCTTCTGGACCTATGGATATCTCGCCTTCGAGTCGGCAAGGACCTCGCTGACAAAGTAGACTGGCCATTGTATTTTTTGAATATGACCCTGTTCGCATCGCTCGACCACCAATACCGTGCTGACTAGCTGAGTGGTTGCCGCCAGATATAGCATCAGCGGTTCTTGGGGCATGGGTGACTCCAGCACGGCAGGTGATGTATGGAATTGTTTGAAGTCTTCGAAGGCTTGCTGGGCTTCCGGAGTCCATTGGAAATTGTCCACCTTTTTGAGCAGCTTGAAGAAAGGGCATGCCCCATTCACCCAGTCGGGAAATAAGCCGGCTAAGTGCCACCATGTAGCCTGTCAGCTTCTGGACGTCTTTGAGGTTAGTCGGGGGTGCCATGTTCCTGATGGTGTTGACTTTCTCCGGGTGGCACACCGAAGGCGCATTTTTCGGGTTCAACTTCATCTTGAATCTTCAAAGGTTTTGGAAGGTTTCTTCCAGGTCAGCGATGAGGTCTTCTTTGGACTTGGTCTTGATCACCACGCCATCGACATAGGCTTCCACGTTGCACCCGATCTGAGTGTGTAGACACCGCTGAATGGCCCGTTGATAGGTTGCTCTAGAATTCTTTAAACTGAACGACATTGTGATATAGCAGTACGCTCCAAACGGCATGATGAAAGATGTCTTTGAGCAGTCCTCCTCCCTCAGGCTGATTTGATGGTATCCCCGAGTAGCAGTCGAGAAAGCTGAGTAGGTCACACCCTGCTGTGGAATCGACCACCTGATCTATCCTGGGAAGACCAAATGGGTCCTTGGGGCACGCCTTGTTGAGATCGGTGTAGTTGACGCACATGCGCCATTTACCGTTTTTCTTCCAGACTAGAACTGGATTTGCCAGCCAATCCGGGTGATAGACCTCCTTGATGAACCTGGCTGCGAGGAGCTTCGTGATCTCCTCCCGAATAGCATCCTTGCGGTCTTGAGCGAAGCGCCGCAGCCGTTGCTTGACTGGCTTGGTGTCTGTCTTCACATTGAGGCTGTGCTTGATCACCTCCCTTGGTACGCCCGGCATGTCGGACGGTTTCCATGCGAAGATATCTTTATTGGCTTGTAGAAAGGTGATGAGCGCGTCTTCCTATTTGGGGTCGAGTCCGGTCCCGACTAGAGCAGTCTTGGAGGGGTCGGAAGGGTCTAGGGGGATCTTCTTCATGTCAGAGTCCGCTGAAATTCCCGACTTCATTGCTTTTTTCGCCGGAACTTGATCCTGCTCTACTTAAGTTGTGATGGCTTGCCGAATGCTATCACGCCCGACTGCCGCCTCTTGTGATTGAGCCAGTTCGCAGCTCTCCTTGTCGCAGGTGAAGGCTTGCTTGATGTCGCTGCGGAGGGAGAGGACTCCTACTGGCCCAGGCATCTTGAGCACCATGTATGTATAGTGCGGTATCGCCATGAATTTGGCGAGTGCCGGTTGTCCGAGTATCGCGTGGTACGAGGTCTCGATGTCGGCAACCTCGAAATAGATGTTTTCCGTGCGGAAGTTATCCCGCGTGCCGAAGGTTACCGGCAAGGTTATCTGCCCGAGTGGAGTTGATGATTGGCCGGGAATTATCCCGTGGAAGGGCGCAGTGCTGGGCCGTAGTTCTGAACGTGGAATTTTCATCTCGTCCAAAGTCTTGGCGAACAGGATATTGAGCACGCTACCTCCGTCAATGAGGGTTTTCTTCAGCCTGATGTTTCTGACGACCGGGTCCAGGACGAGTGGATAGCGTCCCGGGTGGGAAACCCGATCTGGGTGATCTGCGTGATCGAAGGTAAGGGCCATCTCTGACCAGCGCAGGTACTGGGGTGTGTCCGTTGTAGAGACCGTGTTGATGTCGCGCGCTGTTAGCTTTTGTTTGCGCTTGGACTCGTATGCGGACGGCCCTCCAAAGATGTGGTTGAGCTTGGCCTGAGGATCTTGGAAATCGTCGGCCGGACCCTGATCTGGCTTGTCTTTGTCCTTGTCGGCGCCAGATGATGAAGCCTGCTCGGAGGCAAACTTTTTGAGCATGTAGCAGTTTTTGGCCGCATGCTTGCCTTTGGGGTGAAAGGGGCATGGCCTTCTGGTAGTCGTTATTCCGCTGGGGCCACGGCCGAGTGTGCTCCATGTTGGCCACCTCGTTGTCCGACTTCCGTTTGCGGCTGCCAGACTTGTTTTGAGACGGCTCGTTGTCGGTTTTTGCCTTTGGTCCTTCTGTCGGGACTCCTTCTTCTCGTCGAGGGCCTCTGCGACCGCTTTAGCCGAGTTGGCATATTTATTGGCCATGTCGAACAGAGCCCGGACCGACGGCGGTGGTTTCCGAGTGAACTTCACGATGAATGGGGCGTCCTTTACTCCCTTGCGGAAGGCGGCGATGATAGCCTTGTTGGGATCTTGTTATGCTTCTCGGAAAACCTCTTGATGAAGTCTCGCAGAGACTCGTTCTTCTTCTGGTGTAGCTGATAAAGATCGTGCTCTGAAGATGGTCTCTCGTAGGTCCCCTGAAAATTCGCGATGAACCGCTCCTTGAGTTCTCCCCAGGAACCGATTGACCACTTCAGGAGGCCTGTCAGCCATGTCCTCATCGAGTCGGCTAGTGCGACTGGGAGGTAGTTAGCCATGGCTTTGTTGTCGCCCCCAGCGGCTCGAACCGCCAGGGTATATACGGTGATCCAGGACTCGGGATTTGTCTTGGCGTCATACTTTTCGATCCCCGTGAGCTTAAAGCCAGTCGGCCAGTGGACGTCTTGTAGCTCCCGAGTGAAAGCTGGGATCCCTTCGTCTTCGTGGGGGCTCGGGCTTCGACCACGGCGGTTAAACCACTCGTGATGGAGGCCAAAGCGCTCGTTTTCGTCTTCCGGTCGGCGGCGCTCATCCTCTTGTCGCTCGTGGTGCCGGGCGCTGATAGTATGGTGAAGGTCATGCTATATGCGCTCTCGGAGGTCTTGATTAGGCCGGCTATCATACTGGTGACGGCACTGGTTGTTGTTATTAGTATTGCCGAGTGTAGTTTGCCTAGACTCCTCGCGTTGCCGACTTGAGCCGGCCGCCCGACACCGAGCTGATGTGGACGAGCCCGCTGCTGGATATCCTGACCGGTTAGTCGGTACTAGGGTGTCGCTTGACTACTGTTGTTATTGTTGGCAGGCAGCAGCCATGATCATCGCCTTGATCTTGGTGATAGTTGGGGTGGCCTGGTGATCAGGCCCGAGCTAGAGCGTGTCCATCAAAGTTGCGGCGGCCACAACATTATGTTGCGGCATGACGAAGACGTCGTGATCGCCGACTTTGGTTTGGAGAATCTGCTGCAGGGCTGCTCTCCCAGCTCTGCGCAGCCTGTCGTTGCGAGCCTCACGATCAGCTTCCTCCTGTTGTTGCAGTCGGCGCGCCTCCTCCTGCTGCTCCTCTTGTAGTCGGCGCACCTCTGAGGATGGTGTTGAAGCCATGAAGATCTCGCGGGGGAGGAGAAAACTCGCCAGACTGGAGTCTGAACTGGCGTTTGAACCGTTATCCGACTTGGAGTTGGACTCCGAGTAGTTTATCAGAGTGAGAATGACACCAACCTCTCTAGATCCAATCTGAAACGACGCTTGGCCGTGTCCAAACTAAATCATAGGAGATCGGGTTTGTTGTGCGGAGTGTAAATCCGCAACGTCACCGAGTCCGTGTGGGAGATTGATGATCTCCCCCCTTCTCGGCCCAACCCGGGCTGGCTCAAGGTCTAGCGCAAGTCGGATGCCAAAGGAGAGAGTTGTCCCTACGCTTGGCGATGTGAAGGACTGCTGCAGTAAGTCGTGGAAGGAGATCGCGACGTCCTGTGGGCCGATTGGCGCTACGTCGGCCGGCTGGATTAGATCTGTTCCGGCCAGGGTAAGGTTGTCGATCTGGTCGGCAATGAAATCGAGGCTTCCGAAAGAAATCTTCTCCGGGGAAGAACTTGTTGCCGTCGACTCCGTTTATTGGATCCATCGGATTTGCTGATGAAGAATTCGCTGGAGCCCCTACCTGGCGCGCCAATAGTCAATGCTCCGCACCGGCAGTAAAACTATAGGGCTACTCGGCGAAGGTGAATTCGATGGATTGCAGAGGAACACAGAGAAGATTTATACTGGTTCAGGCCCTCGATGTGAGGTAATACCCTACGTCCAATTGAGGTGTTATTCCTCTGAGGTGTTTGATGATCGATGATCTTGTCTCTTGCCCTGAGGGGCGCCCTGCCTCCCTTTATATACTAGGGGATAGGGGTACATGATAAGGATCCCAGCCAGATACGGCCAAGGGATTTCCTTCTTAGAGATAGAGAGCTATCCGACTAAGACTATGTTTCCTTGTTATACAAGGCAAAGCCCGCCGGGTGCTATCTTATCTCTAATTACATGGTTCGGCCCATCCTCTATCCGAGTGGCCCATATACTAGTAATGAGGTACCTGGGGCCATGGCCTCCACACTACGGCAACAGGAGGAAGCCGACTGCGAGGCTCGCAATGACGAGCTACGCAAGGCTGGGCGAACCGCTCAGCAACAGATCCTCCAAACCAAAGTCGGCGACCATGATGTCTTCGTCACGCCACAACAGAATGTCGTGGCCGCTGCAACCCTACTGGGCACACTCCGGCTCGGGCCTGATCACCAGCCACCCCGATTATCGCCAGGATCAAGGCGATGATTACAGCTGCTTCCTGTTAGCCGCACCAACAGTTAGGCAACACACTTGTACCGATCGACTGGTCGGGTTCTCCGGCAGCAGGCTCATCTACATCAGCACGACGCTGGGCAGCTGGCTCAAGTCAGTCAACACCAATAACAATGATCGGCGGCATCACCAGAACAACCGCCGGTTCAACCAAGACCTCCGAGTCCATCTACAATGCGACCTTCGCCACAACATCAACGCTCAGCGCCGCGAACGTGAAGAGAACAAGCATCGCTAAATGGAGGATGAGCACGAGCATTTTGGTCTTCACCATGAGTGGTTTAACTGCCACGGTCGGAGGCAGAGCCCTCACGAAGGTGAAGGCGTTCCAGCTTTCACCCACGAGCTACAGGACATCGATTGGCCGTTGGGTTTCAAGCCTACGGGGATCGACAAATACGACGACAAAACCAACCCTGAATCCTAGCTCACCGTATATACTCTGGCAATCCGAGCTACTGGAGATGACCACAAAGCCATGGCTAACTACCTCTCGGTCGCCCTGGCCAACTCAGCGAGGACATGGCTAACCGGGCTCCCAAGGCGGTCGATCGGTTCTTGGGGAGAACTCAGGGAGCGGTTCATCACTAATTTCCAGGGGACCTACGAGAGGCCGTCTTTTGAGCACGATCTATACCAACTGCACCAGAGGAAGAATGAGTCTCTGCGCGAATTTATCAAGAGGTTCTCTGAGAAGCGCAACCAAATCCCAATGATCAAGGACGAGGTCGTCATCGCCGCCTTCCGCAAAGGGGTAAAGGATGCCCCGTTCATCGCAAAATTCACTCGGAAGCCTCCAGCTACCATCGGGGCTCTCTTCGATATGGCAAACAAATACGCCGACTCGGTTGAGGCGGTCGCGGAGGCCCTCGATGAGAAGGAGTCCCGGTAGAAGGACCAGAAGGCGAAAGCCGACAACGAGCAATTGCAAAACAAGACCGGCGGCCGCAAGTGGAAGTCGGACAACGAGGTGGCCAACATGGAGCGAACTCGGTCATGGCCCCCGCGGTACAACGACTACCAGAAAGTCATGAACGGGCCATGCCCCTTCCACCCCAAAGGCAAGCACGCGGCCAAAGATTCCTTCATGCTCAAGAAGTTTGCCTCCGAGCAGGCTTCATCATCTGGTGCCGACAAGGGCAAAGACAAGCCAGATCAGGACCCGACCAACGATTTTCAAGATCCCCAGGCCGAGCTCAACCACATCTTCGGAGGGCCGCCAGTGTATGAGTCCAAATGGAAGCAGAAGCTAACAACACGCGACATCAATCCATTCTCTACAGCAGACGCCCCCAATATTTGCACTGGTCAGAGACGTCCATCATGTTCACCTGCACAGATCATCCAGATCGGGTTTCACAACCGGGACGCTGCCCACTCGTCCTGGACCCGGTCGTCAAGAATATCAAGTTGAAGAAGGTTCTCATAGACAGAGGCAGCACGCTCAACATCCTCTTCGCCAAGGCCCTGGATGAGATGAAGATTCCTCGTTCAGATCTGCGGCCGAGTACGGCGCCCTTCCACTGGATAATTCCTGGCCTGTCTTCAAAACCACTAGGGCAGATAACCTTACCGGTCACCTTCGGCATGTGGGATAACTTCTGCACAGAAAACATCTGCTTTGAGGTCGCCGACTTTGAGACTGCGTACCACGCAATACTCGGACGACCGGCACTCGCCAAATTCATGGTGATACCGCACTATACCTACATGGTGCTCAAGATGCCAGGGCCAGCAGGAGTCCTCTCCCTCCGCAACGATGACAAGCAAGCCTTCACCTGTGACAAGGAGAGCTACGAACTGGCTCAATCACAAGAGGCGGCAGTCGGACGCAACAACATTCGGCAAGCGGTCACAACTGAAGTCGAGGATAACCAAGTTCTGGCAAAAAAGGCAGCGAATTCGGGAATTTCAGCGGACTCTGACACGAAGAAGATCCCCCTGGACCCTTCTGACCCCTCCAAGACTGCTCTAGTCGGGACCGGACTTGACCCCAAATAGGAAGACGTGCTCGTCACCTTCCTCCAAGCCAACAAGGATATCTTCGCCTGGAAATTGTCCGACATGCTGGGCGTACCAAGGGAGGTGATCGAGCACGCCCTCAACGTCAAGACAGACACCAAGCCAGTCAAGCAACGGCTACGGTGCTTCGCCCAAGACCGCAAAGATGCTATCCGAGAGGAGATAACCAAGCTTCTCGCAACCGGGTGCATCAAAGAGGTCTATCACCCGGATTGGCTGGCAAACCCAGTCCTGGTCCGGAAGAAAAAGGTAAATGGTGCATGTGCGTTGACTACACCGATCACAACAAGGTGTGCCCTAAGGATCCATTTGGTCTACCCAGAATAGATCAGGTGGTGGATTCAACCGCAGGGTGCGAACTTCTTAGCTTTCTCGACTGTTACTCGGGATACCACCAAATCAACCTCAAGGAGGACTGCCTAAAGATGTCTTTCATCACGCTGTTTGGAGCGGACTGTTACATCACTATGCCGTTCGGTTTGAAAAACACTAGAGCAATGTATCAACGGGCCATTCAGCGGTGTCTACACACTTAGATCGGGGACAACGTGGAAGCCTCTATCAACGACGTGGTGATCAGGACCAAGTCCAAAGAAGACCTCATCGCTGACTTGGAAGAAACCTTCCAAAATCTTCGAAGATTCAAGATGAAGTTGAATCCAAAAAAGTACGCCTTCGGTGTGCCATCTGGCAAGCTACTCGGCTTCATCATCTTGCATCGTGGCATCGAAGCCAACCTGGAGAAAGTCAACACAATCATGAATATGGCACCCCCGACTAGCTAGAAGGATGTCCAGAAGCTGACAGGCTGCATGGCGGCACTCCGCCGGTTTATTTCCCGACTAGGAGAATAGGGCATGCCCTTTTTCAAGCTATTAAAGAAAGCAGACAATTTCCAATGGACTCCCGAAGCCCAGTAAGCCTTCGAAGACTTCAAAACATTTCTCACATCACCACCCGTGTTGGCATCACCAATGCCCCAAGAACCATTAATGCTATATCTAGCGGCAACTACTCAGGTAGTCAGCATGGTGCTGGTGGTCGAGCGATCCGAACAGGGTCACATACAAAAGATTCAAAGGCCAGTCTACTTTGTCAGTGAGGTCCTTGCTGACTTAAAGATGAGATATCCATAGGTCCAGAAGCTGCTGTACAGCCTACTTATCACTGTCCGAAAGCTGGTGCATTATTTTCAAGCACATCAAGTCACGGTGGTCACATCGTTTCCACTCGGGGACGTCCTGCATAATCGCGAGGCCATCGGCCGAATCGCTAAATGGGTGCTCAAGTTGATGGCGCTCGACATCACCTGTCAGCCATGGACAACTATCAAATCACAAGCTCTAGCCGACTTCATAGCTGAGTGGATAGAAGTTCAAACACCTACATCGACAGCAATGCTAGAGTACTGGATAATGTACTTCGACGGTTCTCTACGGATCAGTGGCGCCGGGGCTGGCGTCGTATTGACGTCCCCCACTGGCCAAAAACACAAGTACGTTCTCCAGATCCACTTCCTGGCTTCCCACAACATCGCCGAGTACGAGGCACTCATCCACGGGCTCCACATCGCTATATCACTCAGCATCCATCGACTGGTTGTGCGGGGAGACTCCCAACTTGTGGTAAACGAAGTCATGAAGGACTGGACATGTCTCGACGATACCATGGTGGCATACTGTCAAGAGGTCCGCAAGATGGAGAACAAGTTCGATGGGTTGGAGATAACACATGTCCTACGACAATACAATGATGCTGCAGACGAGCTAGCAAACATGGGATCCAAGCGAGAGGCGGTCCCGACAGGGATATTTGTTGAGCAACTCATGGAGCCGTTAGTCAAGAAGAAACCAGCGCCAAAGCAGTCGGGAGATGAACCTACCCTGGCAACAGACGAGGTGCTACACATATGTCAAGATTGGTGGACTCCTGTTCTCAAATTCCTCCTGGATGATGAACTCCTAGAAGATTGCAGTGGAGCTGAACGAATCAAACGTCGAAGCAAGAGTTTCTTACTCGTCGGAGAAGACCTATACCGAAGAAGTGCATCCAGGGTCCTTATGCGCTGCGTCACCACCGAGGAGGGCAAGCAGATCCTGCAGTCGATCCACTCGAGCATATGTGGCAACCACGCCGCATCCAGAAAATTAGTCGGAAAGGCTTACCGGCAAGGATTTTTCTGGTCAACAGCAGTGACAGATGCAAAAGACATTGTTCTACGCAGGACAAACAAATCTCCTAGCCCAAGAACTCCAAACAATCCCAATCTCTTGGCCCTTTGCAGTATGGGGGCTTGACATGGTCGGGCTTTTCAAGAAAGCGCCAGGAGGGTTCACACACTTGTTTGTCGCAGTGGATAAATTCACCAAGTGGATTGAGGCCAAACCCGTTGCAACCATAACAGCGGCATGAGCCAAGGACTTCATCATGAGTATACTCTACCAATTTGGGGTCCCTAACCACACCATCACCGACAACGGTACTCAGTTCACGGGCGACGTGTTTCTGTTAGGATATGCGGATGCTACGCTAGCCAGAAAACAAAATTTTTGACCGCATAAACCAGGAACTACTGCTAGTTATAGATCACGGGATTACCACTAGACGCGCAGGTGCAGCGGAATCGACTCGATGTAGTCGTACGCGTCGCAGAAGTGCTGTGCAGTTGAGAGGTCGTCCGTCCGTCCCTCTCGTGCGGTTCGTCCTTGTGCTCCAGATGCAGCACCTCCGAGGTATCCACACGTACGGGGAGGAAGCGTCACGCCTCCGGACTGCTAGGTCCGCGAGGTGCAACAGGGCGCGGGCGTGGGAGCTGCGGCGGCTGCCAAATGGCGTGGATTAACCTAGCCCCATCGCCCACCCCTTGTATTTATAGGTGTCCTAATGAACTCCCGAGTTGGAGGCCCATTAGTGACCCTAAACCTTGTCTAATTCGGGTCCAACCCAAATTAGGTTTCCAGCCTCTTAAGCATGCGACCCTATGGGTTCACGTACGCATAGACATGGCCCGAGTACTCCTACTCGACCAATAGTTGACAGCGGCCTCTAGCAAGGCGTGTCAACTCCTATGCATACGCTAAGATCATATCAGACGAACCACCACAAACCACATACTTGTTATTCCCTTGCCTCACGATATTTGGATCAACTCTTAGGTTAACACTTAACCCAAGCACGGCCATGCATTTCTTGATCTAATCATTAGAGTGATCCAGTGATATCTCTCTCACTTAGAGAGGAGCAAATTCCTTCTTGATTGTTTATGTCTCACAGCATGTTTCCCAACAAACCCAAAAACCACCTTTATAACTATCCTGTTACGGAGTAGCGTTTGATAGTCCCTGAGTAGGTCGTTTCACATCTTGAATACATACAACAATCTCAGGTCTAAGGACATAACGTACATGATGTGAATAGAGATAATTACAATTTCTCATGTTGGGTCAATCCAGCTCCATGTCACACATGTGCCCACATTATTAGTTTGACATCTCCATGTCTATGACTTGTGAAACATAGTCATCAACTAATACATGTGCTGATCTAATATTCATGTGTGTCCTCACACAAACTCCGATCAGGGACAACTTTAAAATAACCATACAAGTAAAAGAGTTTCACGAACAATTCACATAATTGCCAATCGATACAAGTTGTCTTTAATGGATATTCAATGAACCCATAATATATCATGGATACAATCACAATATCATCATCTCTATGATTACCTCTAGGGCATATTCCCAACAGTTTCAAGATTTCTGTGATGACTTTGGCATCAAGATCTACTATGCATCTGTGGCACACCCGCGGAGCAATGGGCAGGTTGAACGAGCCAATGGTATGGTCTTACAAGGTATCAAAGCCAGGATATTCGACTGACTACAACCATACGCGGGCCGGTGGGTACAAGAACTCCCATGTGTTCTCTAGTCTCTCAGAACCATGGTTTGTCGGGCCATAGGGCAATCCCCTTTCTTTCTAGTCTATAATGCTGAGGCTATGCTACCAACTGAGTTAGAGTTCGGCTCTCCACGAGTCTGGACTTACTCAGAAGACATTTCCAACAATACCCGATTGGTCGAACTAGATCAGTTGGAAGAAGCGAGGGATATCACAACAATCCAGTCGGCAAGGTATCTTCAAGGCTTGCGTTGTTATCACAATCATAATGTCCGCGGCCATGCCTTTTTTGTCAGAGATCTCGTCCTGAGAAAAATACAAACCACCAAAGACAGGCAAAAACTATCCCCATCTGGGAAGGGCCATTCATTATCACTGAGGTTACTCGGCCAGGCGCCTACCGACTGAAGACCAAAGACGGTGCCCTCATCGACAACTCATGGAACATAGAACAGCTACGTCCTTTCTATACCTGAGTTTTATATTTTTCTTTTTCCGTGTGTATAGTTCCTCTCTGACTCACTACACCACTTGTTTCAACCGAGTAGTGAGTCGGGGGCTGCATGTATCTTATGTGCTTCGTCAATATTATACGAGCCTATTTTACTTAAGTTACGAAGCCTCACTACAACTTTGTTATGTTTGCCCGAGTACAGCTTCCTTCGGTGAACGATTTTATTAAGTACCCATAGACTAACTCGGTGCAGACCATATAATCAAGTAAAGCTAATGACAACTAAGTAATAGTTTAAAGCTTGGCGGCATTGCACATATATTTACACATGTCTTTATAAAAGTCTACAATACACCGACTGCATGATGTGCTGTTTTTACAGACCCAGGTCTCGGGTGATAATCCCTGCAATCGGCTTCGCCTTGGCTATCAGCTCCAGCGCCTCCTCAAGAGTTGTCTCCTCGGCAAACCCCTCCCCGATGGCTTCAACATCTGCCCTTGGGTAGATGGACTTGGTCATAGCCAGGGTTTGGGCCACGCCAGTAATAACATGCTCATCCGAGTACCTCTTCAAGGCACTCGGTGCATCCTCAAGGCACGCTTCCACTTGGGCGATTGAGCTGCAGCTGGTTCCCACGGGGCAAGGATCCATGATGTCAAGGAGCCCTCTCACGGATCCGAGGAGGGCCTCCCGTGACTCCTTGACGACCTTTATCTCCTCTGCGTAAGCCTGAAATTGGGCTTGGGAATTGGCTCTAGCAGCTACCCGGGTTCATCGACAAGTAAACTTGTTAGGTAAAAGCTGCAGATGGAGTAATTAATGGATTGGTTAAGATCAGTGTCAAAAGGGAGACTTACTGTCGTAGTCGGCCTCCCACCTGGCTATGGTCCTCTCCAGTTCAACTTTTTCACTCTCGAGCTTGGTATTGGCTTCTTTCAACTCGGCCTTCTCTCGCTCAAGCTCAGTTCTAGCCTTTGTCACGTCGGCCTTGTCCTTTTCAAGCTCGGCCCTGGCTTTCTTGGCCTCCTTTAGCTGGATCTCTTCCTCTGTCTGGGTCTTCAACTCGGCTTCGAGGGCTGCATGATAGATTTGTCGAGAACTCGACGTTGCAGTCAAGACACAACTGTGCAGTCGGGAATAACACAGCTGGAGAATTTACCAAGGATCTGGTCAGAAGGATACATCCCGAAGGCTTACCTCGTATCTTTTTGGCTTGGTCCCAATTTTCAGCCTTGAGCTGAGTAACGGCGTCCCTCAGCCAAGACTCCCTCTCCTGGCTGCGCCCTTCTACTTCGGCCTTCAATGCCCGGAGCTGGTGCAACTCTTGGAGCTAGGGGGCAACACGGATCAAGACTTCGCTCATCTTCTTCGAGTGATCAACAAGTTTCTACTCGGGGAAATCAAAGCAAAATAGAGCTAGTTGTTAGATCGCTCAAATGAGCAAGATAACCAAGACTACAATACAATGAAGGTCATACCCGGATCCCCTGGGACGCGGCGAGTGTGGCGCGTAGCAAGCTTTCGCGCTCCCTTTCCGCCACAACCTCATCATGATTATAACTCCTTGCGGCTCCGTCGGGCGCCGTCCAATGGAACGTTCGCGGGAACTTGCGAGGAGGAGCTTTGAGCCTAGGGAGGTCCGACTTATCCGAGGAGGAGACAGTGACGACGACGACGATGATGACCAAGACGGCGACGGACTCCTGGCCCCCAACTCGGGGTTCGCTCGGGAGCTGCAGCCATGGCTTCAACAATAGGCGCTAGCTTAGGAGCTGCCGCGATAGCTTCGACGATGGGCGCCGGCTCAGGGGCTGGAGCAGCAGCTCCGGCAACCGTCCCTTGGTCAACCTGTGTCGACGGCCCTGCAGTCGGGGCTGTCTCAGTTTCTACAACTAGGACCGCCGCCGGCTCAGCAGGTGCGCTCGCTGGTGCCGACTCGGCTGGGGCAGGATCAACAGTGGGGGTGGCCGGCGTAGTCTCCTTGAGATCAATGTCAACCCGCCTCCTGCGCAATGAATCCAATATCAAGACGTCATAATCACACGCATGATTTTCAGAAGACCCAGAACGACCTACCTCTTGGAAAACTTGAGCTTCTGTCTGGGAGATCCAGAGGGCGGCGCTGGAGGGCTGCTGGTAGTCGGGCCGGAGGGCGCGGCAGTCGGTGGTGGCATTTTAGTCCTGGTCGGCCCCGTTCGCGATGTGGTTGGCTGGGGCACTCGGGTACTCGGCGGCGCTGTGGTCGACCACGTACTCGGTGGCACTCTGGTTGGGCTCGACGACGTGGAGCTCGACCGCACGGGTCCCGGTCTAGGACTCAATGGCCTAGGGACTACGTTGGCGGTGTCCTTTATCTTCAGACTCCCAGCAGCGGTGCTCGGCTTCACAACCTTCTCCTTGCCCCGATCTGCAATGGTTTTCTTCCCCGCTCTCTTGGAGTCAGGCTGGGTGGTACAAGGACTTCTCGGCCTCTTTTTCGATTTTGTGGCCGACAACAGGCAAGAGTCATCATCAAACTCCTTGCACCACTGCAAATAATTCAGCAATATACATCTCACAATGCTAGTCCATCACGGATACATGTCTACAAGCATTCATCACAGAAGAAAAGCAGAGGTTACCTCGGGACGAGGCCGGTTCCGGTTATAAGCCGCGATACAGCGCTCTGTGTGGAGGCCATGGGCCCCGAGTACCTCATCACAAGCATATAGGCCACTCGGATAGAGGATGGGCCGAGTCTTGTAGTTAGAGATAGAGTAGCACCCGATAGACTTTGCCTTGTACAATAAGGAATATACAGTCTTAGCCAGGTAAGGTTTATCTCTAAGAAGGAAATCCCTTGGCCGTATCCAGCTGGGATTCCTACCTTGTACCCCTGTCCCCCAATATATAAGGGGAGGTAGGGCGCCCCCTGGGGGCACGAACAACACAAAAGATCATTGATTGACATAACTCCTCAGAGGAATAACACCACAACTGGACGTAGGGTATTACCTCACATTGAGGGCCTGAACCAGTATAAAATCTCTTTGCGTTCCTCTGCAATCCACTGAGTTTCCCCTTACCAAGTAGCCCTATAGTTATATTGCCGGTGTAAAACATCGACAGTTGCCGCGCCAGGTAGGGGCTCCGGCGAGTTTCACATCTACAAGCTTGATGGATCCAGCAACCAGAATCGACGGCGACAAGTTCTCCCCTGGAGACATAATTTCTTTCGGAAGCCTCAATTTCATCGCCGACCAGATCGGCAACCTTATCTTGGCCGAAGCAGATCCAATCCAACCGACCGAGGAGCCAGCCGACGTTGAGCCAGTCGGCCCACAGGATGCCGCAATCTCTTTCAACGATCTACTATGGCAGTCCTTCACTTCGCCGAGTGTTGGGACAACTCTTTCCTTCGGCATCTGACTTGTGCTAGGCCTTGAGCCAGCCTGGGTTGGGCCAAGAACGGGAGAGATCGTCAATCTCCCGCACGGATCTAGCGACGTAGCGGATCGACATCCCGCGCAACAGACCCGATCTCCTGCGATTCAGTTTGGACACGTCCAAGTGTTGTTTCAGATTGGATCTAGAGAGGTCAGAGTCATTCTTGCTCCGATAAACTACTCGGAGTCCGACTCCAAGTCGGATAACGGTTCAAACGCTAGTTCGGACTCCAGTTTGGCGAGTTTCCTCCTCCCACGTTTTATCTTCATGGCTTCAACACCACCACCTGAGGTGCGCCGACTACAAGAGGAGCAACAGGACGAGGCGCACCGACTGCGACAACAGGAGGAGGCGTGCCGAGTGTGACAACAAGAGGAGGCTGACCACGAGGCTCACAATGACGGGCTACGCAAGGCCAGGCGAGCAGCTCAGCAGCAGATTCTCCAGACTAAAGTCGGCGATCACGACGTCTTCGTCACGCCACAACAGAATGTCGTGGCCACTGTAACCTTGTTGGACATGCTCCAGCTCGGGCCTGATCACCATGCCACCCCAACTATCGCCAAGATCAATGCGATGATTACGACTGCTGCCTGCCAACAACAACAATAGTAGTCGGGTGATACCATAGTACTGACTAACCGGTCGAGGTCTCTAGTGGCAGGTTCATCTACATCAGCCCGGCGCCGGGCAGCCGGCTCAAGTCGGCCACGTGAGGAGTCAAGGCAAACATCACTCAGCAACACCAACGACGACAACCGGCGGCGTCACTAGTATGACCGCCAGCCCAACCAAGATCTCCGAGAACGCCTATAACAAGACCTCCGCCACACCATCAACGCCCGATGCCACGAACAACATGAAGACGAGCGCCGCCGACTGGAGGATGAAAATGAGCGCTTCGGTCTCCATCATGAGTGGTTTAACCGCCGTGGTCAAAGCCCGAGCCCTCATGAAGATGAAGGCATTCCATCTTTCACCCGGGAGCTACAGGACATCGACTGGCCGACTGGCTTTAACCCAACAGGAATTCACAAGTATGACGGCAAAACAAATCTAGAATCCTGGCTCACCGTATATACCTTGGCAGTTCGAGCTGCTGGGGGCGACCAAAAAGCCATGGCTAACTACCTCCCAGTCGCGCTAGCCAACTCGGCGAAGACATGGCTGACAGGGCTCCCAAGGTGGTCGATCGGTTCCTGGGGAGAACTCAGGGAGCGGTTCATCGCTAATTTTCAGGGAACCTACGAGAGGCCATCTTCTGAGCACGATTTGTATCAGCTACACCAGAAGAAGAACGAGTCTCTACATGATTTTATCAAGAGATTCTCCGAGAAGCACAACAAGATCCCAATGATCAGAGACAAGGCCGTCATCGCCGCCTTCCGCAAGGGAGTAAAGGACACCCCGTTCATCACAAAATTCACTCAGAAGCCACCATCCTTTGTCCGGGCTCTTTTCGACATGGCGAATAAGTACGCCGACTCGGCGGAAGCGGTCGCAGAGGCCCTCGATGAGAAGAAGGAGTCCCGAGAGAAAGAACAAAAGGCAAAAACTGATGAGCCATCTCAAAACAAGACCGGCGGCCGCAAGCGGAAGTCGGACAAGGAGGTGGGCAACATGGAGCGTACTCGGTCGCGGCCCCAGCGGAACAACGACTACCAGAAAGTCATGAGCGGGCCATGCCCCTTCCACGCCAAGGGCAAGCACGCGGCCAAAGACTGCTACATGCTTAAGAAGTTTGCCCCCGAGCAGGCTACATCGTCTGGTGCCGACAAAGATAAGGACAAGCCAGACTCAGGCCCGGCCGACGATTTTCATGATCCTCAGGCCGAGCTCAATCACATCTTCGGAGGGCTGCTTGCGTACGAGTCCAAGCGAAAACAGAAGCTATCTGCATGCGACGTTAACACGGTCCATACGGTGGACACCCCCCAGTACCTGCGCTGGTCAAAGGTGGCCATTACATTCAATCGCGTAGACCCAGATCGGGTCTCGCACCCGGGACGCTATCCACTCGTCTTGGACCCGATTGTCAAGAATATCAAGTTGAAGAAGGTGCTCATTGACGGAGGCAGCGCGCTCAACATCCTATTCGCCAAGACTCTGGATGAGATGACGATTCCTCATTCAAATCTGCAGCCGAGTACGGCGCCCTTCCACGGGATAATTCCGGCCTCTCTTCAACACCACTCGGGCAGATTACTTTGCCGGTAACCTTCGGCACGCGAGATAACTTCCACACAGAAAACATCTTCTTCGAGGTCACCGACTTCGAGACTGCGTACCATGCCATACTCGGACAACCGGCGCTCGCCAAATTCATGGCGGTACCGCATTATACATATATGGTGCTCAAGATGCCAGGCCCAGCAGGAGTCCTCTCCCTACGCAGCGATGTCAAGCAAGCCTTCACCTGCGACAAGGAGAGTTGCGAATTGGCTCAATCACAAGAGGTGGCAGTCGGGCACGACAACATCCGGCAAGCCGTCACAGCAGAAGTTGAGCAAGATCCAGTTCCGGCCAAGAAAGCAACGAAGTCAAGAATTTCAGCGGACTCAGACAAAAGAAGACCCTGGACCTTCCGACCCTCCAAGATGCCCTAGTTGGGACAGACTTGACCCCAAATAGGAAGACGCGCTCGTCACTTCCTCCAAGCCAACAAGGATATCTTTCGCGTGGAAACCGTCCGACATGCCGGGTGTACCAAGGGAGGTGATCAAGCACGCCCTAAACGTGAAGACAAATGCCAAGCCAGTCAAACAACGGTTGTGCCGCTTTGCTCAAGACTGAAAGGATGCTATCCAGGAGGAGATTACAAAGCTTCTCGCAGCCGGGTTCATCAAAGAGTTCTATCACCCGGATTGGCTGTCAAACCTAGTTCTGGTCTGGAAGAAAAATGGTAAATGGCGCATGTGCATCGACTACACCGATCTCAACAAGGAGTGCCCCAAGGACCCATTTGGTTTACCAAGAATAGACTAGGTGGTGGACTCAACTGCAGGGTGCGACCTTCTCAGTTTTCTCGACTGTTACTCGGGATACCACCAAATCAGCTTGAAAGAAGAGGACTGTCTCAAGACATCTTTTATCACGCCGTTTAGAGCGTACTGCTACATCACCATACCGTTCGGTTTGAAAAACGCTGGAGTAACGTATCAACATGGAACGTGGAAGCCTACGTCGATGACGTGGTGATCAAGACTAAGTCCAAAGAAGACCTCATCGCTGACCTAGAAGAAACCTTCCTCAATCTTCGAAGATTGAAGATGAAGTTGAACCTGGAAAAATGCGCCTTCGGCGTGCCATCAGGCAAGCTACTCGGCTTCATCGTCTCGCATCGCGGCATCGAGGCCAACCCTGAGAGAGTCAACGCAATAATGAACATGGCTCCCTTGACTAACCAGAAGGACATCCAGAAGCTGACAGGCTGCATGGCGGCACTCAGCCGGTTTATTTCCCGACTGGGCGAACGGGGGTATGCCCTTTTTCAAGTTGTTGAAGAAGGCGATGATTTTAGTGGAACTCCTGAAGACCAGCAAGCTTCGAAGACTTCAAGAAATTTCTCACATCACCCTTGTGTTGGTGTCACCCATGCCCCAAGAACCGCTAATGCTATATCTGGCGGCAACTACTCAGGTAGTCATCACAGTGCTGGTGGTTGAGCGACCCAAACCGGGTCACATCCAAAAATACAACAGCCAGTTTACTTTGCCAGTGAGGTCCTTGCCGACTCAAAAACGAGATATCCGCAGGTCCAAAAGCTACTTTAGACGCCTACTCATCACTGTCCGGAAGCTGGTGAATTATTTTCAAGCACATCAAGTCACAGTGGTCACATCGTTTCCACTCGGGGACGTCCTACACAACCGCGAGGCCACCGACCAAATCGCTAAATGGGCGCTCGAGTTGATGGCCTTCGACATCACCTTTCAGCCACGAACAACAATCAAATCACAAGCTCTAGCCGACTTCATGGCCGAGTGGACAGAAGTTCACCTACCTACATAAACAGAAAACTAGAGTACAGGACATGTACTTTGACGGTTCTCTACGGATCGCGGCGCCGGGGGCTAGGTCGTACTGAGTCCCCCACCAGCAAACTCAAGTACGTTCTACAAATCCACTTCCAGCTTTCCACAATGTCCTGAGTATGAGGCACTTATCCACGGGCTCCGCATCGCTATATCACTCGGCATACGTCGACTGATTGTGCACGGGGACTCCCTGCTCGTGGTAAACCAACTAATGAATGACTGGACGTGTCTCGACGATACCATGGCGGCATATTGTCAGGAAGTCTGCAAGATGGAGAACATGTTCGACGGGTTGGAGATCACACACGTCCTACGACAATACAATGATGCTGCAGACGAGCTGGCAAATATAGGATCCAAGCGAGAAGCAGTCCCGACTGGAATCTTTGTCGAGCAACTCATCGAGCCATCAGTCAAGAAGAACAGCGCAGAGCAGTCGGGAGGTGAACCTACCTGTCGATGTTTTACACCAGCAATAAATATATGGGGCTACTCGGCGGATGGAAACTCGGTGGATTGCAAAGGAACACAGGGAGATTTTATACTGGTTCAGGCCTCATGCGAGGTAATACCTACGTCCAGTTTTATATGTATTCCTTTGAGGATTTACGGTGGTGATTCTGGTGACCAATCAACCTGCAAGCTTATGTGTCCTCTTGCCTCAGGGGGCCCTGCTCCCCTTATATACTGGGGGACAGAGTTACAAGGTAGGAGTCCGCCGGATTCCGACTAGGAGATCTCCCCTTAGAGATTAATGTACCGGCTAGGACTGTATATTCTTATTGTACAAGGCAAGGTCTGCCGAGGGTTACATATCTCTAATTACATGTAGGCCATCTCTATCTGAGTGGCCCATATGCTGGTTATGAGGTACGGGGCCCATGGCCTCCACAGTAGCCCCAAGACCTTCATAGTTGAGTCACAGCTGATGCGAGTGGCTCATCCTCCACGGTGAAATCTTCCTGAGTGCATTGCTCCAAGTATCTTTGTCGAGTGCTTCTTCTCCCAGTCTAGCTTCATGTCATTGGCAGCGAGCTATGAAGGGCTCGATGTAGAAGTATGAATAGTGTGCGCGAATAGGTGCACCTATTAGGTGTAGCCGACTTTGTGCTTAATTGTGAAGACAATTAAACATAAAGTAAAAGATCTTTAACCTAGAAGTCTTCCGAGTAGATTACTACTGGCATATGAGACTCTTCGGTATGATGTAACCGGAATATGATTTTATAGTCTTTCGAGCAGGGAACTATCGTATGTAGGACTCTTCGACTTCATGTCAGTCGGAATGGGTATTTATAGTCTTGCGAGTAGGATTCTACTCGTATATGGGATCTTCAGCATCATATCAGCTGGAAAGGGGGTTTATAGTCTTTCCAAGTGCGTCCCATCCAGAAGTTAGACTCCTTCGGTCATGTCAGCGGGAATGATAAATTTATAGTCTCTCCCGAGTAGTGAACTACTCGAAAGTTAGACTCCTCCGCATCATGTCAGCGGCAATAATGTTGCTCATGGCAATTGATGGCCGCATGTAGGCCGAGTACCACTTTATGAAATAAATCCACGGCGTGGTTAGATGTACCGAGAAAGATACCTGATCCCAATTTTAATGAGGACAGCTTGTGATCCTTGTAAGGGATATATCTCTGAGACTAGTGGATAAAACAGATACCCAAACATACATGTTTAGCAATAAAGTTCTATGAAGCATATTTGTTTACCTCATCGGTCTCCTGTTGGTAGCACAGCGCTATAATTTCAACTCAGCTGCGGGTGGCCCACATGGAGGCATGCTACTGTAGAATCATATCTTGGTGGTGCTACAAATAGCCGGCTTGAGCCGACCTATCCGGCATAGCTCTATAGAAGTATCATTATCGATGTAAGATGAGTTTTTTGGTGTTGGTAACCGCAATCAGCAGAGAAATCCTTATTCGCAAGACTTTCCGACTGATGTTCTGGATGCAGCTGGTTGCCACAAAGGTGCCGAGCAGGTATGTTGCAGGATCTGCTTGCACTCATCAGGTGTGACGTAGTGCATGAGAATCGGATGCGCTTTGATGATGTATTCAGTCTTCTCTGACTTCAGGAGAGCCAAGCAGGTTACCGGAACCTTGCATTAGCATAGGGATTCGTCTAGCGACCTCATGGGGCATACCCTAGCCAAACAGAGTTATATGCCAAGCGAGGTACCCGAACCTTGCATTAGCATAGGATTCGGCTGGCGCCCTCATGGGGCGTACCTCACCCAGCAGGAGTGATATTACGACCCGACTAGTGCCGGAAGTCGGTTGTCAGCTCACATGGAGCGTAGCTGGGGAAGATGACGTCCCGACTGGCGCAGGTATCGGTAAGTAGCACTCATGGAGCATCCCGAGTGTATTTTGGGCAAACTTGTCCAGCCCGAGCGTAGGAGAATAGGTTCGTAGCCCTGAGTTTCCTGTCATCGCATATGGAGCTAGGCCTGCAATATAAAGATATTGGATGAGTAGCATCTGATGATGAAAAACAATCATCCGAATAAAACTGTATTTTACAATATATGTAAATTCATGTTCTTCTCTTATTGATATTAATTCCCGAGTAGTTGACCCTTACGTTTAAGCACTCTGCCGACTAGTCGTAGCCCTAGCGTCGGGAGTTGGGCTCATGGCTCTTTCCCAGCACCGCGTTTTGGTGACTTCAGTTTGTCTTTCATGGAGCAAGTTCCACGGATCAGGATTTATGCTACTTGAGTATTTTTGCAATCATTTAAGAGCAAAAACAGAGAAAGTGCAGCTTGTGCCTTATTAGGTGTAAGCGCATTGGCAAGGCCGAGTGAAGAAATATTTATCAGGAAGCGATTAGCTGTTCGATATTTCGTAGTGGGGATGCATCTTGCGTTTGAGCTGTGAGCCGCCGAGATGTACTTGTGTTGTTCTGATAATCTTCAAGTGTTGATCGAAGACGATTGTGACCTGTACAATGAAGCCGTCTGACTTGCGTTTGTGATTCCGGCTTTAGTCAGGACGGTCATTGGTGCCCTCCGCTTCTTCTGTCAGGAATGCTTTTATCTTCAAGGGCCTCGCAAAGCATGGGCTGAGTCGGCGTATTTGTTCGCTACATGTCGAATAGAGCCTTGACAGAGTTGGGAGCTTCGAAGTGAATTTGTCGATGAAGCGAGTGTTTTGACTCTTTTCGAAAGGCGGTGATGACACTCGTCTTGATGTTCGGGATGAATTTTTCTTATCAGAGAACCCTTGTGAAGTCATGAAGAGAGCTCGTTCTTCCTTGATGCAACTGCATATAGTCGTACTCGAAAGATGGCTCTTCTAGATGTTCCCGTAGAAGTTGGTGATGAAGCGTTCCCGGAGTTCTCCCTAGGAGTCGATTGATTGCTTGGGAAGTCTGTTAGCATGTCTCGCTGAGTCGGCTAAAGGACTGGAGGTAGTTAGCCATGATTTGTGATTTCCCCAGCTGCTCGGATCGCCAGAGTGTAGACCGTGAGCCAGGATCGGATTGGTCTTGCCGTCGTATTTGTTGATGCCTGTAGGCTTGAAACTCGACAGCCAGTCGACCTGTTGTAGCTCCTGGTGAAGGCCGGTATGCCTTCATTTTATGAGGGCTCCGACTCCGAATATGGGGGTGAAACTGCTCGTGGTGGAGGCCGAAACACTTGTTCTTGTTTCCAGTTGGCGTTGCTGATCTTCTTCTTGTTCACGTGGTGAGCGATGATGTTTTGCCGAAGGTCACGCGTAGTCGGTCTCGGAGGTCCTGATCGTCCGACGGTTGTTTGACGTCACCGTTGTCGTTGGGGTTGCGAGTGACGCCTGACGTGCCTCGTATGCGGCTGACTGGAGCCAGCCGTCGGCGTCACTTTGAGGTAGATGAGACTGCCGTTGTGGATATCAACCGGTTGTCGGTATGAGGGTATCACGACTGTTGGTGCTGCTGAATGCAGCAGCGTAAGCATGGCTTTATCCTTGCGATCGTCGGGGTGGCCTGGTGAGGAGTGTATCAGTAGAGTCGCAGCGGCACGATGTTTGTTGAGGAGTAATGAAGATGTCGTGGTCGCTGACTCGGGTTTGGAGGATTTGTTGCTGAGCAGTCTGCCCAGCCCTGCGTAGGGCGTCATGCCGGCGTCTTGCTTCTTCCTCTTGTTGCTCTCGCAGTCGGCGTGTTTCCTCCTCTTGCTGCTCGCGTAGTCGGAGTAGAGCCTTTGGATGCCATGAAGATTTCTCGTGGCGGGGAGAAGCTTGCCGAACTGCTGTCCGACTTGGAGTCGAAATCCGACTGGGAGTCGTAGTCCGACTGAGAGTCATAGTCGGAATAGTCGATGGGGGTTATTACAACTCCGACCTCCCTAGATCCGATCTCGAGCGGCTCGGGGACATATCCGAGTCGAACTCCAGAGGATTGGGTTTGCCGCGTCGGATGTAGATTGTAGATATCCACGGCGTCGCTGAGTCCGAACGGGAAATTGACGATCTCCTCCTTTTTTGGCCCAATCTCGGCCGGCTCAAAACCGAGTCCGAGTCGAACACCGAAAGAAAGAGTTGTCCCTGGACTCGGGCGTATTGGAGGTTGCCGCAGCATGTCGTGAAAGATTGCTGCAGCATCATGTAGGCCGACTGGCGCGGAGTCGGCTGGTTCCTGGCAGATCGGATCGAGTCCGAGTCGGCCAAGGTGAGATTGCCGATCTGGTCGGCGACGAAGTCGAGGCTTCTAAATGCGATTGTATCTCTGGGGGAGAGTTTGCTGCCGTCGACTTCGGTTGCTGGATCCATCGAGCTTGTAGATGTAGATCGCGCCGAAGCCCCTACCTGGCGCGCCAACTGTCGATGTTTTACACCGGCAATAAATATATGGGGCTACTCGGCGGATGGAAACTCAGTGGATTGCAAAGGAACACAGGGAGATTTTATACTGGTTCAGGCCCTCAATGCAAGGTAATACCTACGTCAGTTTATATGTATTCCTTTGAGGATTTGCGGTGGTGATTCTGGTGAACCAACTCAACCTGCAAGCTTATGTGTCTCTTGCCTCAGGGGGGCCCTGCCTCCCCTTATATACTGGGGGACAGAGTTAAAGGTAGGAGTCCCCGGCCGGATTCCGACTAGGAGATCTCCCCTTAGAGATATAATGTACCCGGCTAGGACTGTATATTCCTTATTGTACAAGGCAAGGTCTACCGAGGGTTACATATCTCTAATTACAAGGCTAGGCCATCTCTATCTGAGTGGCCCATATGCTGGTTATGAGGTACCTGGGGCCCATGGCCTCCACACTACCCCAGCCACAGATGAGGCACTGCACATATGTCAAGACTGGCGGACTCCTATTCTCAAATTCCTCCTAGACGACGAACTCCCAGCCGATCGCAGTCAGGCTGAGCAAGTCAAACGTCGAAGCAAGAGCTTCCTGCTAGTTGGAGAAGACCTGTACAGAAGAAGTGCATCTGGTGTCCTCATGCGCTGTGTCACCACCGAGGAGGGCAAGCAGATTCTGCAGTCAATTCACTCGGGCATATGTGGCAACCATGCTGCATCTAGGACGTTAGTCGGAAAGGCTTACCGACAGGGATTTTTCTGGCCAACAGCAGTAACAGACGCCAAGGACATTGTTCGCACATGCGAAGGCTGCCAATTCTATGCACGACAACCAATCTCCAGCCAAGAACTCCAAACAATCCTATCTCCTGGCATTCGCAGTATGGGGCTTGACATGGTCGAGCCTTTCAAGAAAGCGCCAGGAGGGTTCACACATCTATTCGTCGCAGTTGACAAGTTCACCAAGTGGATTGAGGCTAAACCCGTTGCAACAATCACAGCGGCACGAGCAAAGGACTTCATCATGAGTATACTATACCGATTCGGGGTCCCTAACCGCATAATTACCGACAACGGTACTCAGTTCACGGGCAGCGTATTCCAAGACTTCTATAAAGATTTCGGCATCAAGATCTGCTACGCATCTGTGGCACACCCACGGAGCAACGGACAGGTTGAACGAGCCAATGGTATGGTCTTACAAGGTATCAAGGTCAGGATATTCGACTGACTACAAACATATGCGGGCCGGTGGGTACAAGAACTCCCATCTGTTTCTGGTCTCTCAGAACCACGTTAGTCGGGCAACAGGGCAATCCCTTTTTTCCTGGTCTACGGTGCCGAGGCTATGCTGCCTACCGAGTTACAGTTCGGGTCTCCGCGAGTTCGGGCTTACTTAGAAGACATCTCCAATAATACACGATTGGTCGAATTAGATTAGTTGGATGAAGCAACGGACATCGCAACAATCCAGTCGGCATGGTAACTACAAAGCCTGCGTCACTACACAATCGCAACATCGGTGGCCGCGCTTTTTGGTCGAGGATCTGCCTTGAGGAAAATACAAACCACCAAAGACAGGCACAAATTCTCCCCGATTTGGGAAGGGCCGTTCGTTATAGCCGGGGTCACGCGGCCAGGCGCCTACTGACTGAAGACCAAAGACGGTGCCCTTATCAGCAACTCATGGAATATAGAATATCTACGTCCTTTCTATACCTGAGTTTTACTTTTTTTCCATGTGTACAGTTCTTTCTCGACTCACTATGCCGCTTGTCCCAAACGAGTAGTGAGTCGGGGGCTGCATGTATCATATGTGCTTTGTCAATAATATACGAGCCTAGTTACTTAAGTTATGAAGTTTTACTTTGACTTTATTACGTTTGCCCGAGTATAGCTTTCTAGTGAACAATTTTTACTATGTTTCTATAGACTAACTCGGCATAGACCATATAGTCGGGTAAAACTAATGACAACTGAGTAACAGCTTAGGGCTTGGCGGCTTTGCACATATATTTACACATGTACTTACAAAAGTTTCTGCATACGACTACAGAATATATTGCTCTTACAGACTAGGTCTCGGGTGATTATCTCGCAGTTGGCTTGCCGGCTATCAGCTCCAAAGCCCCTCAGGCGTCGTCTCCATGGCAAACCCCTCCCGATGGTTCAATTCTGCCTTGGGTAGATGGATTTGGTCCTCGCCAGGGTCTGGGCCACGCCGGCAATAACACGCTCATCCGAGTACCTTTTCAGGGCACTCGGTGCGTCTTCAAGGCACGCCTCTACCTAGGGGATCCTGGTGTAGCTGGTTCACACAGGGCAAGGATCTATAAGGTCAAGGAGCCCTTTCACCGACTCGATGAGGGCCTCCCGTGACCACTGGACAAGTCTTATCCTCTCTGTAAGCCTCAAACTGGGCCTGGGAATTGACTCTTGCAGCTACCCAGGTTCATCGACGAGTAAACTCGTTAGGCAAAATGGCAGACGGAGCAGTAAATGGATTGGTTAAAGTCACTATCAGGGCGGAGGCTTACTTTTATAGTCGGCCTCCCACTTGGCTGCGGCCTTCTCCAGTTCGGTTTTTTCGTCTTCGAGCTCGGCGGCGGCCTTCTTCAGATCGGCCTTTTCTTGCTCGAGCTCGCATTGGCCTTTGTCAGATTGGCCTCGCTTCTTTCAAGCTCGGCCCTGGCTCTCTCGGCCTCCTCCAGCCGGACTTTTTCCACTGTTCGGGCCTCCAACTCGGCTTCGAGGGCTGCACATCAAAATAGTCAAGTACTCGGCATGGCAGTCAGGACGCAACTGGGCAGTCGGGAGACAAGATAGCTCCAGGAATCACAACAAGGGCTTGGTCAGGAAGGTTTATGCGGGGAACTTACCACTGATCTTCTTGGCTTGGTCCCACTTTTTGGTCCTGAGCTGAGCAACGGCATCCCTCAGCCAAGTCTCCCCCGGCCCTCCAACATGGTCTTTAGCTCCCGGAGCTGGTCCAATTCTTGGAGGTAAGGGGCGACCTCGGTCAGGACCTCGTTCATCTTCTTGGCATGATCGACGAGTTTCTGAGAAAGGCAAGTCGAAGCAGAGTCAGTTATCAGAATGCTTACACAAGGAAGATTATCAAAATCCCAGCACAACAAGACGACACTGAATCCTGGGAGGCGTAATCGTGGCCTGGAGCAATTCTCAAGCTCCTTTTTCGTCGCGGTCTCGTCGTGTTTGTACTTTTCGTGGTCTGTCGGGTGCATCCACCGGAATCTCTGGCAAATTTAACGCGGTGGCCCTCAATCCTGGGGAGGTCGCAATTCAGGCGGCGGCGACGATGATGACGACGAGAATGACATGGGGCGACGGAGTCCTGGCCCCCACCTCAGCGGCCCCTGTGGCCTCGGGGGCTGACTCGGGAGCTCCAGCAAGGGCTTCAACAGCAGGTGTTGGCTCAGGGGCTAGGTCTGCAGCTTCAGCAACCACCCCTTGGTCGGACGGCACGCGGCCCTGCAGTCGGGACATCTCGGTCTCCGTGATTGGGATGGCCTCTGGCTCGGCAGGTATGCTCGTGAGCGCCGACTCGGCTGGGGCAGGCTCAACGATCAGAGCGGCCGGCGCAGTCTCCTTCAGATTGATATCGACGCATTTCCTGCATAACAAGTCAGACATCAAGCTACAGCGGACAAGAATTCCAGAAGATCCAAAACAGCTCACCTCTTGGAGAACTTAAGTTTCCCACTGGGTGATCAGGCCCCGGTGGCGCGCTGCGACCGGCTGCCGAGCTAGTCGGCGCGGCAGTCGGTGGTGACATCCTCTCCCGAGTCAGCCACATTTGCGGCATGGCCGGCTCGGGTGCTTGGGTACTCGGTGGCACTTGCCCTGATTGCGTACTTGGGGGCACCATTGACGGGCTCGACCATGTTGGGCTCGGTTGTGCTGGTTCCGGTCTGGGACTTGATGGCCTAGGTGCCACGCCAGCTATGTCCCTTATCCTCAGGCTTCCTGCCGCGGCACTCGGCGTCATGGCCTTCTTGCCCCGATACATAACTGGTCTTTTCCCCGCTCTCTTCGAGTTGGGTTGGGCAGCAGAAGGACTCCTCGGCCTCTTCTTTGACTTGGAGGCTAACAACGAGCGGGAGTCATCATCAAACTCCTCACACCACTATAGATGATTCAACAAAGTACATCACACAAGGCTAGGCAATCATAGATACAAGTCCACATGCATTCATTATAGAAGAAAGATGAGGATTACCTCGGGACGGGGCCGATTGTGGCTATAAGACGCGATGCAGCGTTTCTCATCTTCGGTCTCGACCACCCCGCTGGAGAAATAACCAAACAGGGTCTTGGTCACTTTCTGCTCGTTGGCCGATTCGTGGCTGACCTAGTCAGGGTCATATTTTCCTAGATAATCCCAGCCAAATGTGCCTCTTAGCATCAGTGGCTGGATGTGCCGAGTCAGAAAACGCCTGGCCACCCAAGGTCCGGTCAGGCTGGCTTTCTTAAAACTATCCAACTTCGCCAATAATTGATGCACTTGCCCATCTCCTCAAAGGTTGGATCTGATGACCAATTTGGTGAAACCACTGGTGGCAAGCCGGTGAATGGACGCAAGGAGGGTGTTAGATCTGAACAATAAAACCACTCCTTGTGCCAACCTTTCAAGGAAGATTTCAGAGGGAGATCGATGTATGTTTTCTTCCTCTCGCTCCTCAATTGAAGACCAGCCCCCCCGATGACTTGGATGTTACTCTTGGAGGGCTGGGGTTTAATATGGAACAGATGCCTAAAGAAGTTGAAGTGGGGTTCCACACCCAAAAAACACTCGCAGAGAGTCACGAATATGGAGATTTGAAGGATCGAGTTGGGATTCAAATTCACCAACTCCAACCCATAGAAGTCAAGGATGCGGCGGAAGAATGCAGAAGAGGGAAGGAACAAACCCCGGTCGAAAAAAGAGGCAAATACTACGGTTTCGCTGGATCGAGGATTTGGAACTGACTCACCCTTAGTCGGCCGCCAATGAATCACCTCCTGGCTTTGCAGCTTCAGTTGATTTTCTAGCAGCTTCAGCTTCACCGCACCACAATCCGAAGTCGGCCAGGCGTTCTTCGATGCACCCACAGAATCTAAGGCCTTTGACATGGTTGGGGGTGGAGAAGTTTGGGGGAAATGCGATTGGTGGCTTGGAATAGACGAAGAAGATCGGAATCGCCTGAGTTCTAGTGGGGAACAGCAAGCAGCAGTGAACCCTAGCAAAGCGCAAGGCGAAATTTGGGCGCGGAGGTGGAAGACGAAACGATTGGTTGCTTTGGGGAAGATGAAGGAATCTTTTTCTCTCTCCCCGTCTTTTATAGAGCCTGTGCCGACTAAATGGGCTTGGGCCTACACAGTCAGTACTGGGCCAGCAAGATATGAGTTTCTATAGTAGCACGCTCATAATGGGCCGCTCGCGGACTGTGTTAAAATCGCAGTGCTGGTGCTACGAACAGAAACCGATGAGGTAAACAGATATGCTTCATGAGAGCCTTATTGATAAACATATATGTTTGGGTATCTGTTTTATCCACCAGGTCTCGAGGATATATCCTTACAAGGATCACAAGCTGGTCTTCATTAAAATTGGGGATGCAGGTATCTTTCTCAAGTACACCTGACCACGCAATGGATTTATTTTCATACAGTGGTACTTGGCCTACATGCTTGGCCAACAGTTGCCATGAGCAACATTATTCCGGCTGATATGATGCTGAGGAGTCTATCTTCTGAGTAGTGCACTACTCGGGAGAGACTATAAATATCCTTTCCAGCCGACATGACGCTGAGGAGTCTAACTCTCGAGTGGGACGCCACTCGGGGAAGACTATAAACACCCTTTTCCAGCTGACATGAAGCTAAAGAGTCCCATATATGAGTGGCATGCTACTCGGCAAGACTATAAGTCATATTCCGGTTGACATGATATCGAAGAGTCTCATATACCAGTAGTAATCTACTTGGGAAAGACTGCAAGGTTAAAGATCTTTGACTTTATGTTTAATTCACAATTAAGCACAAAGTCGGGGGCTACACCTACTAGGTGTGCCTATTCGGTGCACACTATTCATACATCTACATAAAGCCCTTCATAGCCTCGTTGCTAGCTGACATGAAGCAGGACTTGGGAAGAAAAAGCACTCGGACAAAGAGTACTCTAGAGCAATGCACTCGGGCAATCTTCACCATGGAGGACGAGCACTCGGCATCAGCTGTGACTCAACTATGAAGGTCTCAGGGGCTACTGTGGAGGCCATGAGCCCTAGGTACCTTTATCTCTAAGAAGGAAATCCCTTGGCCGTATCTGGCTGGGATTCCTACCTTGTACCCCTGTCCCCCAATATAAGGGGAGGCAGGGCGCCCCCTGGGGGCACGAACAACACAGAAGATCATTGATTGACATAACTTCTCAGAGGAATAACACCACAACTGGACATAGGGTATTACCTCACATTGAGGGCTTGAACCAGTATAAAATCTCTTTGTGTTCCTCTGCAATCCACCAAGTTTCCCCTTACCGGGTAGCCCTATAGTTATATTACCGGTGTAAAATATCAACACTCTGCGTCCTCGGTTTCGATCACCCCATTGGAGAAATAAGTGAACAATGTTTCAGTCACTTCTTGCTGGCTAGCCACCTCTCGGCTTTCTCGATCGAGGTCGTTCTTCCCTTGATAATCCCAGCAGAACTCGCTCGGCAACTTCAAGGGCTGGATGCGTCGGGTCAGGAAACGCTTGGCCACCCAGGGGCCGGTCAGGCCAACTTCCTTAAACTTCTCCAACCTTGCCAGTAACTGATGCACTTGGCCCATCTCTTCGAAGGTTGGATCCAATGACCAATTGGGCGAGATTGTCGGGGGCTTTCCGGTGAATGCAGGCAGGGAGGGTGTGAGCACCCCAGAGTGCATTATGGAGAGTAATTAGTATGACAACACGAAATATCTAGATGGATGGAATCTCGAATAAAACCCAATTAAGTACGGTAACCATCCATCCTCATCGCAGCCTTGCCATAATACTTACCCGTTCATAATACAAATCCAAAATGCCGAGAAGTGTACAAAAGAGATAATCATAAGGATAGCTTGCTAGTCCTCCCCATCATACACCCGTCAAACCACTCGATGGTGGCGACCAAACACGATACATACCCCAGAGGACTCGAACCACAATAGCTATCCCCCAACCATCTCAATTCTACACAACTCATACTCATGTTCAGCTAGTCCCCAGGAAAGCGACTAGCCTCACACTTTCATCACAAGCAATTGATAAACATCACAAGTACTCTAAATATGGATAAACGAGCAGCAGGGTTATAAATATTACATAGTGGGTTTACACACCCTGATACATCACAAAGTAGCGCAAAAGATAGCAGCGGAATATCAACATAAAAGATAAGACCAGTGGTGCCATACCCATCCCGCAAGGCAACCGACTGGGGATAGAGCATAACTTCAACTACACATTATCCTCGCCACCCTCGGCGGGATAATAGTAGACCACATCAATGTCATCGTTGTCCTCACCTGAAAGATGCAGCGTGAGTACACAAGTACTCAGCTAGACTTATACAATAATAATAGTTCAAAGGAGTAATGCTAGTCTCTACATCAAGGAGTATGGCTATGTCAATCTGATTTTGCATAAAGCTGATTTTATTGAGCAAGTACTACATTTAAAACATAAGCATTTGCAAAATATAGCAATCTGAAAATTTAGGACAGCAAGCTTATAGTTCTGAAATGTAAGTAAAAATGAGCACAAACCATGCTATAATCATCATCCATGGGCCACCATTGCCCAAACAATTATGCTACACAAGCATATCATTATCCATGACTAAAACCAAGTCATATTTATCATTAAAACCTTTTATATAAACCCATTCATCCATGACTATCCTAAGTCATGGTATCACCATCCCGTAACCACATATCCCAAGTTGGATGCTAACATAGACTGACTAACACATCAAGCGGTCGTCCTGTAACCGTGGACACGGCTATTCGAATAGTTCTTACTCTGATCAGAGGTGTACATCTTTACCCACACGATGTGATAGAAGCCAAACGGCTACACTCTAGTTTGATCTGTACCCGCCGGTACCTACACTCTACACATTGAGTGCGGACTAGAGGTCACAACAGAACCTTTTGCACGCTTAGCCCCAACCACCTAAACCATGTCTGGGCCCCCGACGACTTAGTCGCGTGCGTGCGTGGCAACTAAGGCGGGCTCACCGTCGCAGGAGGCACCTCCGGCCAAGTGCAGGCTCGCAATGAGGTCCTCCAAAGGTCTCCCCTCACGACTGACGGACGGGAGTAGATGGCCACAGCCTCTCGTGCTACTGAGTTAAGCCGTCCCATACTGGCGTGTGGAAGTACGTAGGGTGCTTGAATAGACGTCAACATGTTCGGTCCTTAACGACCCAGACGGAGCTAAGTGCATCGGGGAAACACCATCCCTTCATCGCCCTATCATCCGTCCAAGTCAAACATAGTCTTAATTATAAATCAGAAGTTATTCTTTTCAGATTTTAACCCAGCCATTCGCATTGACTAGTTTTGAACCGATAGCTCCATCTATCGGATTTCTCTAAGTCTAGAAATAAGCATGGCTAAGCATTCGGTAAAATAAAAGTATCCCAAAGTCCTTAACCAGGGGTGACAAGGTATAAATATGGAATCAATAATCAAGGAAAGGAAATGCATACAATTGGGTAATATTGACTCTACCCGTCCTCCCATTTTAAACAGACCGAAACGTGCATATAGATATTGTTTTCGCAAACAAAACAATTTATTAAAAATATAGGTTCAATATACTTAGATGCTTGCCTGCTGCAGCGAGTGGTCACACTCAACCTGTGGTTCTTGCTCCACGTATTTCGAATTGTCTGAATCTACCGATAAAAGCGAATATGCAAATAAGAATCAATTAAATATGATTATACAAAAATGATCAATAAAATCTGAGATAAATACATTAGGTAGGGCATGTCCTAACAAGATTTTAGGAGAAAGAACCAGGTCATTTGCATCTCCGGATTGGGAGATATAAAAATAACAAGGTAGAAGGGCTGAAAATGGCAGTTTTGTAATTATTTATATTGTAACCTTGAGTTATTATATTTGACTGACATTTTCTATTAAGATTTCAAGAAGTCCAGTATTTTTATATAACAGAGCATAATCTACTGGTTTCAACAAAATTTGGTTCGCTGAGATTTGATTTCAAATGATTTAGTTATGAATTTCTCGAGTTTTCTAAAAAGAAAAGGTTAGAAAATACTTAGGCCTATTTTGGGAGGTAGTTTTGTCAAATATAAATTGTCTACAGTAAGTATTACAATTTTCTGAGTTAAACAAAAGTAGTTTCATATTTTTAGCAGTTAGGATGAATTTTCTAGGAATTTATAAACTTCTATGTAATAAAGATGTATATAATAGATATTTCCATTTTTAGAGAAAAATCCTACACAGAAGTTCTCACTTTTTATTTTACAAAATTAAAGAGAACATTTTTATGGATCTAGAGAAATTTGGTTTACCTCAAAAGGAGTTATAATGAATTTTATAGAATTATTTCAAGTTTCTAGGCATAAAATAAGTCATTTTTGCTTCATATTATTTTATGGATATTTTCTGTACAGGAGTGGTCATATTTTTATTTGACAGTAATAAAGTTCACAAAGTTACAGAATTAACAAAATTGGTTTCACTCAAAAATGTGCTAAGATGGATTTCTTATGTATTTTTGAAGTTTACCCATTTTTCAGTTACAAAATAAATCAATATTTGTTTTTCTCGGATCTTCTTTTTCTCTCTTTCTCTCTTACAGGTGGGGCCAGTGTGCCATAGAGGCAGAACAGAGCAGAGCGAACGAGACAATGGAACGGACCGTCCGGTCTAGGAGAGGATGGTCCAGCGTGGTGAAACAGAGGAGGTTTAGTTGGCGAGCTTCTCCGCGGTGGCGGCAGCGATGGCGGCGTCGGCTGCAGTCAGGGCCAAAAGAGAAAAGACAGAGGAGTTCATGGTGAAGCTGTAGGTGGTCTTCTCATCGCCGGCGGTAGCCAGAACAGTGCTAATGGCAAGTAAAGGCGACGATGCTGTTCGGGTCGACGATGCAAAAGAGGCTACGGTCGGTTGCTGGGCAAACCAGTGCATGCAGAAGATAATAGTGGACTCTAGGAAGTTCACCGTGCGGCTTGTCGAGGCTGGGAGGCTGGGATAAAGTGCAGCGACGGTGATGTCCTTCAGCAGCGCGAGATAGCTTCGATTTCGCCGTCGGTAGCTTGATCTAGCCCACTGATGACCAAGATGTCACGCGCACCAGGTCAAAGACAGCTTGAGGTCACCCTACATGCAAGGAATCGACAATCTGCTCACTGAATCGACAGGAACGGCCGCGGCGGGGCGATGGTCGGAGTTGGGGAAGAACACGCCGATCTCGAGCTTCTGGGTACCACAGCTCGATTCCTTTGGTCAGCTGGCTCCTGGAGGCAGGACGACGGTGGAGGCGCGGTGGTTCGGTCGGCGGTGCACTGGGTCGACCGGAACGGTGAGGCGATGCCGGCGGCGGTTCTGCAGAGCCGAGACCAAGCACGGTGGCGACACGGCTGCTTCGACCGGCGATCCTAGGGCAACCAAGTGCAAAAATAGGATGGTCAGAAGGTATAGATCACGTTCCCGAGGCTTGGGAAGGATGAAGCTCACCGGCGTTGGCTTGGGACTGATCGAACAGTTTTGGCAGTGAGGAAGCTGATGTTGCCGGCGGGGAACCTTGGGGATTTCGTTGGTTTCTCTGGCAGGAACGTGGAGAGGAGGAAGAGAGTGTTTTGCTGGTGTGTTTTGAGGTGAAAATGTCGAGGTTTCCCAGACCAGTGCTCATCTACCGTCTCTGTAAGCTGTGAAGGAGAAGAAGGATGAGCTGCTGACACGTTGGCTGATGCAGTGCTGAGTTGCTCCCATGCTACAGTGTTCGGAGTGGGCCCCACATGTAAGACAGCACTTTTCACACACTCTTGCTTAGGTTTGGTCTATGATTTGTGGGCCCTTGTAGTGAATTCCTATGTGCAAGAGAGAAGTATGGCTAGGACTTTGGGTGAAACACACTGCCAAATGCTGTAGTGAGGCTGACAAGTGGGCCAGGTCTTGTGGGTCCCACTGGTCAGTGACTTGAGAGAGGAGAAATCTCCAGAAACTACGTCTTGCTAGCTGTCAAGCAGGCAGTTTTTGCATTACTGTTTCACTAGGTTAATGAGGAGCATAAATTAGGGCATAAATACTGGAGATAGGGGAAGATATGTTTAACCTGCTGACCAAATTTCGTGGTTAGAAGTGGTCTGGTTCATCTCTGGTGAAAAAGCAAATTAGGCACACTGATCCAGTTTTGCTGCAGTCTCATTTGTTTCTCCAGTGCCTTGATCTTATCATTTTATGTGTTTTCTTTGGGAGCTAAATTAAACCAAAATTCCTGGTTGTAGGGTTCATGCTGGCACACAATTTGGCAAAAGGGCTCTGTCTAATTAGTCTTCAGGTTCATGTGGTAAATTTTAGAATTAAGCCAATTTATTTCAGCTAGCTTCCGAGCTTTGATGATTTGAGGGACTTGGTTGAAGTACTTATTGAAGTGATAAAATCATGTAAAATTTACAGTGGATTAGTTTTGTGGGATATTGTTTACAGGAATTTTTCCATGATTTTATGTGCAACCTAACATCTTCAGAAAATCCATAGACCATACAAAGGCATAGGTCAAGGGAAAGGTTCCAGGCTGAAGCTTGTTTGAATTTTTAAGAGGTCTAGACTAATGAAATAAATTCTGGAAAAATTATATTGATTCATGATAAATAAACTAGTATTTGAATAAATTATTTCCCATATACACTTCTGTTCAACTTGATGTACTTTTTGGTGATGTTTGGTTTTTGCCGATTAGGGTTTTATTATTGAGAGTTTGAAAATATTTGCAAACTTTAATTTCGCATGAAGCGACAATGCAAGAATTTTGTTTGTGCACTCTAGTGGCAGTAGGTCACAACCCTAATTACCTGAAATTAGATTTTGGGGCTATGACAGAGGGTGTCAGATCGGAACGGTAAAACCACTCCTTATGCCAACCTTTCAACGAGGACTTCAAAGGAAGACTGATATAAATTTTCTTCATCTCACTTCTCAACTGAAGGCCAGCCCCCCAATCACCTGAACCTTATTTTTGGAGGGTTGGGGCTTGCTGTGGAATAAATGCCTAAAGAAGTTGAAGTGGGGTTCTACACCCAAGTAGCACTCACAAAGAGTCACGAAGATGGAGATTTGCAGGATTGAGTTGGGATTCAGATTCACCAACTCCAATCCGTAAAAGTTAAGAAGACGGCGGAAGAACTCGGAAGAGGGAAGGAACAAACCCCGGTCAAAGAAAGAGGCAAAAACAACAGTTTCGCCAGATTGGGGATTTGGAACCGACTCACCCTTAGCCGGGCGCCATCGGATGATGTCATGACTTTGCAGCTGCAGCGACTTCTCCAACCTTTCCAGCTTCGACAGGCTGCAATCTGAGGTCGGCCACCCTTCGTCTGACGCCACAACGAAATCTGGAACCTTCGGCATGGCTGGGGGGGACATGAGATTTGGGGGAAATATGGTCAGGGGCTTGGAATGGACAAATGGATGCAGAATCGCTCGAGCTTCGGTGGGGAGGAGCAAGCAATGGCGAACCCTAGCGGAGCGGGAGGCGAAATTTTGGCGCAGAGCTGGGAAGATGAAACGATTGGTCGCGTGGGGAAGATAGAGGAATCTTTTCTCTCCCCCCCAGCCTTTATAGAGCCGATTCCGACTCATGGGCTTGGGCCTGCAAAGTCGGCACTCGGTCACCAAGATATGAGTTTCTACAGTAGCACGCTCAATATGGGCTATTCGCTGGCTGCGTTAAAATCGCGGTACAGGTGCTACCAACAGGAACCGATGAGGTAAACAGATATGCTTCATAAAGGCTTAGTTGATGAACACATGTGTTTGGGTATCTGTCTTATCCACCAGGTATCGAGGATATATCCTTATAAGGATCACAAGCTGGTCTTCATTAAAATTGGGGATGCAGGTATCTTTCTCGAGTACACCTGACCACGCAATGGATTTAATTTCATAGAGTGGTACTCGGCCTACATGCTTGGCCAACAGTTGCCATGAGCAACATTATTCCAGCCGACATGACGCTGAAGAGTCTAACTTCCGAGTAGTACACTACTCGGGAGAGACTATAAATATCTTTTCCAGCTGACATGACACAGAGGAGTCTAACTCCTGAGTGGGACGCCACCCGGGGAAGACTATAAACCCCCTTTTTCAGCTGACATGAAGCTGAAGAGTCCCATATACGAGTGGCATGCTACTCGGCAAGACTATAAATCATATTCTAGTTGACATGATACCGAAGAGTGTCATATACCAGTAGTAATCTACTCGGGAAAGACTATAGGGTTAAAGATCTTTGACTTTATGTTTAATTGTCTTCACAATTAAGCACAATGTCGGGGGCTACACCTAATAGGTGTGCCTATTCGGCGCACACTATTCATACATTGATATGAAGCCCTTCATAGCCTCGTTGCCAGCTGACATGAAGCAGGACTTGGGAAGAAGAAGCACTCGGACAAAGAGTACTCGGAAGCAATGCACTCAGGCAATCTTCACCGTGGAGGATGAGCACTCGGTGTCAGCTGTGACTCAACTATGAAGGTCTCAGGGGCTACTGTGGAGGCCATGGGCCCCGGGTACCTTGTTACAAGCATATGGGCTACTCGGATAGAGGATGGGCCGAGACTTGTAATTAGAGATATAGTAGCACCCGGTAAACTTTGCCTTGTACAGAAAGGAATATACAATCTTAGCCGGGTAAGATATATCTAAGAACGAAATCCCTTGGCCGTATCTGGCTGGGACTCTTATCTTGTACCCCTGTCCCCCAGTATATAAGGGGAGGCAGGGCGCCCCCTGAGGGCACGAGCAGTCCTTGTCGGGCACATTGTACTCCTAGAAGGAGATCCCTTGGTCGTAGTCCGACTGGGACTCCTACTTTGTAACCCTGTCCCCCAGTATATAAGGGGAGGCAGGGCGCCCCCTGAGGGCAGAAGAAGAAGAAATCTCACTAGAGAAACCTGAAAGGCAATACATAACAACTGGACGTAGGGTATTACCTCATCTTGAGGGCCTAAACCAGTATAAATCGCTTGTGTTCCTTTGCAATCCATCAAGTTTCGGTCCGATGAGTAGCCCTATATATTTATTGCCAATACAAAACATTAACACACAATGTCGCCGAGTACGAGGCACTCATCCACGGGCTCCGCATTGCCATATCACTCGGCATCCGTCGACTGGTCGTGCACGGAGATTCTCAACTCGTGGTCAACCAAGTCATGAAAGACTAGACATGTCTCGATGATAACATGGTGGCATACTGTCAGGAGGTCCGAAAGCTAGAAAACAAGTTATGGGCTGGAGAAAACTCATGTATTACGACAATACAATGAAGCGGCTGATGAATTGGCCAACATGGGATCCAAACAAGAAGTGGTCCCAACTGGGGTTTTTGTCAAGCAACTACTGGAGCCATCAGTCACGAAGAAACCAGTTCTTGAATAGTCAGGGGTTGAACCTACCCCAGCAACAAACGAAGTGCTAGTCATCTTTCTAGATTGGCGGACTCCAGTTGTCAAATTCCTCTTGGACGACGAACTCCCAGAAGATCGCAGTGAAGCTGAGTGGATTAAATGTTGAAGCAAATGTTTCCTTATAGTCGGAGAAGACCTGTACCGTCGAAGCGCATCTGGAGTTCTGATGCACTGTGTCACACCCGAGGAGGGCAAACAGATTCTGCAATCAATCCAGTCGGGTATTTGTGGCAACCATGCCGCATCCAGGACGTTAGTCGGAAAGGATTATAGACAAGGTTTCTTCTGGCCGACTGTGGTAACAGATGCTAAAGACATGGTCCGCACATGCGAGGGATGCCAATTCTATGCAAGGCAAACACATCTTCCAGCCCAAGAACTTCAAACAATTCCAATCTCTTGGCCCTTTGCAATTTGGGGGCTTGATATAGTCGGGCCGTTCAAAAAAGCGCCAGGAGGGTTCACACACTTGTTTGTCCCAGTGGATAAATTCACAAAGTGGATGGAGGAAAAATCCATTGCTACCATAACAATGGCACGAGTAAAGGACTTCATCATGAGTATTTTATAATGATTTGGAGTTCCTAACCGCATCATAATGGACAACGTTACTCAGTTCACTGACGACGTGTTTCAAGATTTCTGTGACGATTTCAGCATCAAGATCTGTTATGCTTCTGTGGCACACCCGCAAAGTAATGGGCAGGTCGAGCGTGCTAATGGCATGGTCTTACAAGGTATCAAGGCTAGGGTGTTCGACTGATTACAACCATATGCAGGGCAGTCGGTACAAGAACTCCCGTCCGTTCTCTGGTCTTTATGAACCACGGTTAGTCGGGCAACAGGGCAATCCCCTTACTTCCTAGTCTATGGTGCTGAGGCTATGTTACCAACTGAGTTGGAGTTTGGCTCTCCGCGAGTTCGGGCCCACTCAAAAGACAAATCAAACAAAGCCCGACTGGTCGAACTCGATCAGTTGGAGGAAGCGAGGGACATCGCAACTATCCAGTCGGCAAGGTATCTTCAAGGCCTGCGTCGTTATCACAGTCGAAATATTCATGGCTGTGTCTTTCTGGTGGGAGATCTTGTCTTGAGAAAAATACAAACCACCAAAGACAGGCATAAACTATCCCTTTTGTGGGAAGGGCTATTCATTGTCGCTAGGGTGACACGTCCGGGTGCCTACTGACTGAAGACCGAAGACGGTTCCCTTGTCAGCAACTCATGGAATATAAAATAGCTACGTCCTTTCTATACCTGAGTCTTGTATTTTCTCTATACATATGTACAAAGTTTTTTCTCTGACTCACTACATCGCTTGTTCCAACCAAGTAGTGAGTCGGGGGCTGCATGTATTATGTGCCTTGTTAATAAAATCCGAGCTTGTTTTATCTAAGTCATGAAGTTCTACAATGATTATGTTAAGTTTGCCGGAGTATAGTTTTTAGAAGTGAACAGTTTTTCTTAAGTTTCTATCGATTTACTCGGTGCAGACTACATAGTCGGGTAAAGCTAATGACGACTAAGAAAAAGCAAGTACTCGGCAGCATTGTACAGATATTTACAAATGTCCTTACAAAAGTCATATACACTGACTGCATAATTATTTGTTCTTACATACCCAGGTCGTTTGCTATGGCCTCCATAGTTGGCCTCGCCTGGCTAATCAACTCTAGTCCCTCTTCGGGAGTTGTCTCTTCGGCAAAACCCTCACCGATGGCCTTGATATCTACCCTAGGGTAGATCGATTTGGTCATGGCAAGGGTTTGGGCAATGCCAAGTGCAACACGCTCATCCAAGTACTTCTTCAAGATATTCAGGGCTTACCTAAGGTGTGCTTGCACCTAGGAGACAGTACTAGAGCTGGTACCAGGATGGTGAGGTGCCATAATATCAAGGAGCCCTTTCACGGATTCGGCAATAATTTCCCGTGACTCCTTGATGATCTTTATCTCCTCTACAAAGGCATTGAACTAGATCTAGGCATTGGATTTTGAAGCTGTTCAGATGCATCAAACAAGAATATTGGTTAGCCAAGACATGCAGTCGGAGCAATAAGAAGACGAGGTAACATCATTGTCAAGTAGGAGACTTACTCGCACAGTTGGCCTCCACCTTGGCGTTGGTCTTCTCCACCTTGGCTTTGGCCTTCTCTATTTCCTTTAGCTTGTGAACTTTCTTTTCCCTCTCCTGTGCTTGGGTTTTCAACTCAGCTTCGAGGGCTGCAAATCAACACAGTCAAGAATTGAAGATTGCAGACAAAGCTCAACAAGGCAGTCAGGAATCAACAATACTGGAGAAGTACTACTTTGGATTTACTCGGGAGGACAATACAGAAGACTTACCTTTGATCTTCTCGGCTAGCGCCTAGTTTTTGTCCCTAAGCTTATCAACTAATCCCCTCAGCCATGTCTCCCTTTCTTGGCTCGTCCGCTCCAGGTCATCCTTGGGGACCTGAAGCTGGTTCAGTCGTTGGAGATGGGGAGCGAGCTCGGTCAGGACCTTATTTATCTTTTCCAAGCGGTCGACAATCTTCCGCTCAGAACAAAAAAGAGGAAAACAGAGTCAAAAGGCAGAGTACCAAATCGATGGAAACTGTCCAGAACTCAACATACAAGATTTGCTACATACCTGGACTCCCCTGGACGCTGCGATTGCAGCATGTAGAAGGACTTCACAGTCCCTCGATGCTGCTTGTTCGTTGTGTTCGTAGCTCTCCGCCACTCCCTCGGGGGTGACCCAATGAAAGGTTCTCGAAAAGTTGCGCGGAGGGGCTTCGAGCCTGGGGAGGTCTACTTCATCAGAAGACGACGACGATATTAATGGCGATGGGGTCCAGACTCCGGACTCGGTAGCTGCAGGGGTTGCAGTGACCTGCTCGGGTGCTAGAGCAACAACCACAGCACTTGATTCCTGGTTGACCGGCGTTGGTGATCCTGGTGTCAGGACTACTTTGGCTTCAGCAGCTGGAGTAGTCTCTGGCTCGGCAGGTGCAATTGCTGGAGCTGGCTCGGCTAGGACTGGCACGGTAGCAGGAGATGCTGGCATAGTCCCTTTGGGATCTATGTCGACTCGCTTCCTACACAAGATGTCAGATATCAAAATACTATCACATCATTCAAAGATTCTTATAAGATTGAAGATTGCTTACCTTTTGAAAGTCTTGAACTCCCACTCCAGAAGATATCAGTGGCAAAGAGTTGCTGGCTGGCGAGCCAGTTGGCGCGGCAGTCGGTGGTGGCAATTTAGCTCTAGTCAGCTCAGTTCCTGGCGTAGCCGAATAGGGCACCGTGGTACTCGACGGTGCTGCCCTTGGGCTTGATGTTGCTGATCTTGTACTCGGCGGAGCTGCCCTTGGGCTCGATGTTGCTGATCTAGAGCTTGGCAGTGCCGACCTTGGGCTCGATGTTGCTGATCTTGAGCTTGGTGGCACTAGCCTTGGGCTCGATGTTGATGGCCTTGGGCTTGGAGGCACCAAACTGGGGCTTGGCCGCCTAGGAGCTAAACTGGCGGGGTCCTTGATCCTCAAGCTCCCTGGTGCTACACTTGGTGTGCTTGTCTTCTTCTTGCCTGGATTTTCAATTGGTTTCTTCCTAGCCCTCTTGGAGCTGGGTTGGGCGGCAGAAGGGCTGGCTGGCCTCTTTTTTGTTTTGGTGGCTGGTTGGTTCTGCGAGTCATGATCAAACTCCTCACAGTCCTGCAAGTATTTCCGACAACATACATCATACATTGCAAAACGATCCAAGACAGAAGCTAATAGGCATTCACCACAGATGGATAGAAATTCGATATAGGTCCTTCAAGATTACCTGTGGCCGAGGCCTGTTCTGGCTATAGGGTGTGGTGGCACGCTCAGTATCTTCTGTCTCCACTACCCTATTGACAAAAAAGCCGAGCAAGGTATCGGTGACCTTGTTCTTATCGGCTAAATCAGGGTATTCTCGGCTGGGATCAGCTTTGCCTTGATAATCCCAACCGAAATCGCTTTTGAGCTTCAAAGGCCTAGTGCAGCGGTTCAAGAAACACCTCGCCACCCAGGGACCAGTTAGCCCTGAGCTCTTCAGCTGATCTATTTTTTCCATCAGTTGGTATACTTGGCCCATCTCTTCATAGCTTGGCACTGAAGACCACCTGGGCAGAACCACTGGTGGAGAGCCAGTGAAAGGGGGCAGAGAAGGTTCGAGATTGGAACAGTAGAACCATTCTTTATGCCAGCCCTTGAGGGAGGTTTTCAAAGGAACATGGAGATAGATCTTTTTCATTTCGTTCCTGAGTTGGAGACCGGCTCCCCCAATCACCTAGACTTTATTTTTGGAACAAGTATCAAAAAAGATTAAAATGGGGCTTAACCCCCAGAAAAGCTTCACACAAGGTGGTGAAGATAGAGATTTGTAGGATAGATTTGGGATACAGATTCACCAACTCTATTTGATAAAAAAAGAAGTTGACAAAGAAAATCCGAAGAGGGAAGGGAAAGACCACGATCAAAGAAAGAGGTGAAGACCATGTCTCACCAGATTGGGGCGCCGGCATCGATTCCCCTTCAGCGGGGTGCCAATGGATGAAATCATGACACTACAATCTCAGCTGTTTCCCCAAGTACTTTAGCTTTAACGAACCACAATCCAAAATCGGCCAAGCCTCGGCGGACATACCTCAAATAGGGCTCTCGGCATTGCTGGGAGTGAGGAGATTTGGGGGAAATGCTTGTGGAGGTTTGGAATGGATTCGGCGGAGCGAAATCGCGTGGGTCTCAAGCTTGGGCGCTAGCTATTGTGAACCCTAGCAAGCAGGAGCGCAAAAAGTTGGGCGCGGAGGCTGGAAGACGAAATGATTGGTGGATTGGAGAAGATGAGGGAATCTTTTCTCTCTCCCCCCACTTTTATAGAGCCCGTGCTGCTAAGTGGGCTTGAGCCGACTAATTCAGTACTGGGCCACAAGGTAAATGTGGAGGCCATGGGCCCCGGGTACCTCATCACAAGCATATGGGCCACTCGGATAGAGGATGGGCCTAGCCTTGTAATAAGAGATATGATAGAACCCGGTAGACTTTGCCTTGTACGATAAGGAATATACAGTCCTAGTCGGGTAGGTTATATCTCTAAGAGGAGATCCCTTGGTCGTAATCCAGCTGGGACTCCTACCTTGTACTCCTATCTCCTATCCCCCAGTATATAAGGGGAGGCAGGGTGCCCACTGAGGGTATGAACTCATAGAAGAGAACACACATCCTCAAAGGAATACATCACAATTGCACGTAGGGTATTACCTCACATCGAGGGCCTGAACCAGTATAAAATCTCCCTGTGTTCCTTTGCAATCCACCGAGTTTCCATCTGCCGGGTAGCCATATAATCATATTGCCGGTGTAAAACATCGACAGTTGTGTCGATGTTTTACACCGGCAATAAATATATGGGGCTACTCGGCGGATGGAAACTCGGTGGATTGCAAAGGAACACAAGGAAATTTTATACTGGTTCAGGCCCTCGATGTGAGGTAATACCCTACGTCCAGTTTGTATGTATTCCTTTGAGGATATACGGTGGTAGTTCTGATGAACTGTATGGCCGTGTGCTTCTATGAGCTCTTCTGCCCTCATGGGGCGCCCTGCCTCCCCTTATATACTAGGGGACAAGGTTACAAGGTAGGAGTCCCCATCGGATTACGACTAGGAGATCTCCCCTTAGAGATATAACGTACCCGACTAGGACTGTATATTCCTTTCTATACAAGGCGAAGTCTGCCGAATCTAGCTATATCTCTAATTACAAGGCTAGGCCCATCCTCTATCCGAGTGGCCCATATGCTTGTCATGAGGTACCCGGGGCCCATGGCACCCACAGTAGCCCCCGAGACCTTCATAGTTGAGTCACAGCTGATGCCGAGTGCTCATCCTCCACGGTGAAGTCTTCCCGAGTGCATTGCTCCCGAGTACTCTTTGTCTGAGTGCTGCTTCTCCCGAGTCCTGCTTCATGTCAGCTGGCAGTGAGGCTATGAAGGTCTCGATGTAGATGTTGGAATAGTGTGCGCCGAATAGGCGCACCTATTAGGTGTAGCCCCCGACTTTGTGCTTAATTGTGAAAACAATTAAACATGAAGTCAAAGATCTTTAACCTTGTAGTCTTTCCCGAGTAGATTACTACTGGTACATGAGACTCTTCGGTATCATGTCAACCGGAATATGATTTATAGTCTTGCCGAGTAGGGAACTACTCGTATATAGGACTCTTCGACTTCATGTCAGTCGGAATGTGCGTTTATAGTCTTGCTGAGTAGGATGCTACTCGTATATGGGACTCTTCAGCGTCATGTCAGCTGGAAAGGTGGTGTTTATAGTCTTTCCCGAGTAGTATACTACTCGAAAATTAGACTCGTCGGCATCATGTCAGCCGGAAAAGGTGTTTATAGTCTTTCCCGAGTGGCGTCCCATTCGGAAGTTAGACTCTTCCGCATCATGTCAGCGGGAATGAGAATTTTATAGTCTCTCCCGAGTAGTGCACTACTCGAAAGTTAGACTCTTCAGCGTCATGTCGGCTGGAGTAATGTTGCTCATGGCAACTGGTGGCCGCGCATATAGGCCGAGTACCACTGTATGAAAAATAAATCCATTACGTGGTTAGGTGTACTCGAGAGAGATACCTGTATCTCCAATTTCAATGAAGACCAGCTTGTGATCCTTGTAAGGATGTATCCTCGAGACCTGGCGGATAAGACAGATACCCAAACATATATGTTTAGCAATAAGGCTCTCATGAAGCATATCTGTTTACCTCATCGGCTCCTGTTGGTAGCACCAGCGCTATAATTTCAACTCAGCCTGCGGGCGGCCCACATGGAGCATGCTACCGTAGGAACTCATATCTTGGTGGCTGCTACCAAATAAGCCGGCCTGAGCCGACCTATCCAGCATAGCTCTAGGGAAGTATCATCCATCGCATGTCAGGATGAGTTTTTTGGTGTTGGTAACCGCAATCAGCCAGAGAAATCCTTATTCGCAAGCCTTTCCGACTTACGTTCTGGATGCAAACTGGTTGCCACATGTACCCGAGTAGGTATGTTGCAGGATCTGCTTGCCCTCCTTAGGTGTGACGCAGTGCATGAGAACTCCGGATGCGCTTTGATGATGTAAGTCTTCTCTGACTTGGGAAAAGCCGAACAAGGTACCCGAACCTTGCATTAGCAGAGGGTTCGGCTGGTGACCCTCATGGGGCGTACCCTATCCAACAGAGTTATAGCGAAGCTAGGCACCCGAATCTTGCATTAGCATAGGATTCGGCTGGCGACCCTCATGGGGCGTACCCAACCTGACAGAGTTGCGGCCAAATAAGGTACCCGAACCTAGCATTAGCGTAGGATTCGGCTGGCGACCCTCATGGGCGTACCCTACTTAGCCGAGTGGTACACAGCCCCGACTGGCGCCGGGGGCCGATTGTTAGCTCCCATGGAGCGTAGTCGGGGAAGATGACGTCCCGACTGGCGCAAGTACTCGGTAAGTAGCCCTCATGGAGCATCCCGAGTGTATTTCGGCAGACTTGTCCAGCCCCCGAGCGTAGGAGATAGGCTCGAAGCCCTGAGTTCCTGTCACGCATATCCGGAGCTGGGCCTGCAATATAAAAATATCGGATGAGTAGCATCTGAAGATGAAAATAATCACCCGAATAAAATGTATTTTACAATGTATGTAAATACGTGTTCTTCCTCTTTTTGATATTAATTTCCTCGAGTAGTTGACCCCTTACGTTTAAGCACTCTGCCCGACTAGTCATAGCCCCCTAGCGTCGGGAGTTGGCTCATGGCTCTTTCCCAGGCACGCGTTTTGGGTGACTTGAGTTCGTCTTACATGGAGCAGAGTTTCACGGATCGAGATTTATGCTACTCGAGTACTTTTGTAATCATTTAAGAGCAAAAACGGAAAAAAGTAAATGCGCAGCTTATACACCTATTAGGTGTAAGCGGCTGTGGCACTAGCAAGGCCGAGTGAGGAGATGTTTATCAGAAAGCGACTTAGCTGTTCGGTAGTTGGGAGTGGGGATGCCATCCTCGTGTTTGAGCTTGTGAGCCCCTGAGCATGTCACTTGTTGTTCTGATAATCCTCAGTTGTTGAAGGTCGAAGGTGGTCGTGACCGACTGCCACAATGGAGCCGTCTGACTTGCGTTTGCGATTCCCAGCTTTAGTTGGGACCGCGTCGTCGGTGTCGTCCCGCTTCTTCTGTCAGGGTGACTTGTTGTCATCGAGGGCCTCGGCAACAGCGTGGGCCGAGTCGGCGTACTTGTTTGCCATGTCGAATAGGGCCTTGACAGAGTTGGGAGGCTTCCGCGTGAATTTGTCGATGAACGAGGTGTCTTTGACTCCTTTTCGAAAGGCGGCGATGACGACCTCATCCTTGATGTTCGGGATTGAGTTCCTCTTCTCAGAAAACCTCTTGATGAAGTCACGAAGAGACTCATTCTTCCTTTGACGCAACTGATATAGGTCGTACTCAGAAGATGGCCTCTCGTATGTTCCCTGGAAATTGGTGATGAAACGTTCCCGGAGTTCTCCGCAAGAGCCGATTGATTGCTTGGGAAGTCCTGTTAGCCATGTCCTCGCTGAGTCGGCTAGAGCAACTAGGAGGTAGTTAACCATGACTTTGTGGTCACCTCCAGCAGCTTGGATTGCCAGAGTGTATGCTGTGAGCCAGGACTCGGGATCGGTCTTGCCGTCGTATTTTTTGATGCTTGTAGGCTTGAAACCCGACGGCCAGTCGACCTGTTGTAGCTCCTGGGTGAAGGCCGGTATGCCTTCGTCTTCATGAGGACTCCGACCCCAACTACGGCGGCGAAAACCGCTCGTGGTGGAGGCCGAAATGCTGTTCTCGTCTTCCAGTTGGCGTTGCTTGTCTTCTTCTCGTTCGCGGCGCCGAGCATTGGTGTCCTGCCGAAGATCACGCCATAGTTGGCCTCGGAGATCCGGTTGTCCCGACGGTCACTTCGACGTTGCGGTTGTTGTTTGGGTGCCGAATGACGTTTGGCGTGACTCCGTGTGCAGCTGACTAGAGCCGGCCACTCGGCGTCGCTTTGAGGTAGACGAGACTGCCATTGGGGATGCCGACCGGTTGGTCGGTATGAGGGTATCTCCCGACTGTTGGTGCTGCTGACATGCAGCAGCGGTAAGCATGGCTTTTATCCTTGCGATCGTCGGGGTGGCCTGATGATCAGGCCCAAGCTGGACTGTATCCAGTAGAGTTGCAGCGGCCACGATGTTCTGTTGGGGAGTAACGAAGACATCGTGGTCGCCGACTCGGGTTTGGAGGATTTGCTGCTGAGCGGTTTGCTCAGCCTTGCGTAGATCGTCGTTGCGGGCGTGCAGGCGTCTTGCTTCTTCCTCCTGTTGTTCTTGCAGTCGGCAGGCCTCCTCCTCTTGTGGCTCGTGTCGTCGGCATGATTCCTGAATAGGAGTAGAGCCTCTGGATGCCATGAAAATTTCTCGCGGCGGAGTGAAGCTTGCCGAGCTGGTATCCGACTTGGAGTCGGAATCCGACTGGGAGTCGTAGTCCGACTGAGAGTCATAGTCGGAATAGTTGATGGGGTGATTACAAACTCCGACCTCCCTAGATCCGATCTCGAGCGGCTCGGAGCCGTATCCGAGTCGAACTCCAGGGGATCGGGTTTGCCGCGTCGGATGTAGATTGTAGATATCCGCGGCGTCGCTGAGTCCGAACGGGAAGTTGACGATCTCTTCCCTTCTCGGCCCGATCTCGGCCGGCTCAGAACCGAGTCCGAGTCGAACACTGAAAGGAAGAGTTGTCCCTGGACTCGGGCGTATTGGAGATCGCCGCAGCATGTCGTCGAAGATTGCCGCAGCGTCGTGTGGGCCGACTGGCGCGGAGTCAGCTGGTTCCTCGGCCGGTTGGATCGGGTCCGTGTCGGCCGGGGTGAGATTGCCGATCTGGTCGGCGACGAAGTCAAGGCTTCTGAATGCGATTGTATCTCCGGGGGGGAGTTTGCCGCCGTCGACTTCGGTTGCTGGATCCATCGAGCTTGTAGATGTAGATCGCGCCGAAGCCCCTACCTGGCGCGCCAACTGTCGATGTTTTACACCGGCAATAAATATATGGGGCTACTCGGCGGATGGAAACTCAGTGGATTGCAAAGGAACACAAGGAAATTTTATACTGGTTCAGGCCCTCGATGTGAGGTAATACCCTACGTCCAGTTTGTATGTATTCCTTTGAGGATATACGGTGGTAGTTCTGATGAACTGTATGGCCGTGTGCTTCTATGAGCTCTTCTGCCCTCATGGGGCGCCCTGCCTCCCCTTATATACTGGGGGACAAGGTTACAAGGTAGGAGTCCCCATCGGATTACGACTAGGAGATCTCCCCTTAGAGATATAACGTACCCGACTAGGACTGTATATTCCTTTCTATACAAGGCGAAGTCTGCCGAATCTAGCTATATCTCTAATTACAAGGCTAGGCCCATCCTCTATCCGAGTGGCCCATATGCTTGTCATGAGTTACCCGGGGCCCATGGCACCCACAAGTTGGCGCGCCAGGTAGGGGCTTCGGCATGATCTACATCTACAAGCTCGATGGATCGAACAAGTGGAGTCGACGGCAACAAATTCTCCCCTGGAGACACAATAACTTTCGGAAGCCTCGACTTCATTGCCGACCAAATCGGCAATCTCACCTTGGTCGACATAGATCCAATCCAACTAGCCGAGGAACCAGCCGACTCCACGCCAGTCGGCCCACAAGATGCTACAGCAACCATCATTGATTTGCTGCGGCAATCTTCTACTCCGCTGAGCCATGGGACAACTCTCTCCTTCGGCGTCTGACTCGTGCTAGCCCTTGAGCCAGGCCGAGTCAGGCCAGGAAGGGGAGAGATCGTCAATCTCCCAGGCAGACTTGGTGATGCCACGGATTTACATCTCACGTGGCAGACCCGATCCCCCATGGTTCAGTTTGGACATGGTTCAAAGCCGTTCCAGATTGGATCTAGGGAGGTCGAAGTCGTCCTTACTCTGATCAACTACTTGGATTCTGACTCTATGTTGGACAACGGTTCGAACACCAGTTCGGACACCAGTCTAGCGAGTTTCCTTCTGCCCCGAGAGATTTTCATGGCTTCAACCCCTCCACCGGAGGTGCGCCGACTATAAGAGGAGCAAGCAGAGGAGGCATGCCGATTACGGCAACAGGAGGAGGTCGAACGCGAGGCTCACAACGACGAGTTACGCAGGGCTGGGTGAACCGCTTAGCAACAGATCCTCCAAACCAAAGTCGGCGACCACGACGTCTTCGTCATGCCACAGCAGAACGTCGTGGCCGCTGCAACCCTGATGGACACACTCCAGCTCAGGCCTGATAACCAGGCCACCCCGACTATCACCAGGATCAAGGTGATGATTACACCTGCTGCCTATCAGCAGCACCAGTAGTCGGCGACACACTAGTACCGACCAACTAGTCGGGTTCTCCGTCGGCAGGCTCATCTACGTTAGCACGACGCCGGGCGGCTGGCTCAAGTTAGCCACATGCGGACTCACGATAAATATCACTCGGCAGCACTAACAACAATCGGCGGCATCACCAGAACGATCGCCGGTTCAACCAAGACCTCCGAGTCCGACTACAACATGATCTCCGCCAAGAGATTAATGCTCGGCGCCGTCAATGCGAAGACGATGTGCAACGCCGACTAGAAGACGAGCACGAGCATTTCGGTCTCCACTACGAGTGGTTTAACCATCGTGGCCGGAGCCAGAGCCCTCATGAAGATGAAGGTGTACCAGCCTTCACCCGAGAGGTACAAGACGTCGATTGGCTGTCGGGCTTCAAGCCTATGGGGATCGAGAAATACGACAGCAAAACCAACCCCGAGTCCTGGCTCACCGTATATACTCTAGCAGTCCGAGCTGCTAAAGGTGACCACAAAGCCATGGCTAACTACCTCCCAGTCGCCCCAGCCGACTCGGTGAGGACATGGCTAAATGGGCTCCCGAGGTGGTCGATCGGTTCCTGGGGAGAACTCAGGGAGCGGTTCATCGCTAACTTCTAGGGGACCTACGAGAGGCCATCTTCCGAGCACGATCTATATCAGCTGCACCAGAGGAAGAATGAGTCTCTACGAGAATTTATCAAGAGGTTTTCCGAGAAGCACAATTCCATCCCAATGATCAAGGACGAGGTCGTCATCACCGCCTTTCGCAAGGGAGTAAAGGACGCCCCGTTCATCGCGAAATTCACTCGAAAGCACCCAGCCACTGTTAGGGCTCTCTTCAATATGGCAAATAAATACGCCGACTCAGCTGAGGTGGTCGCAGAGGCCTTCGACGAGAAGAAAGAGCCCCGGCAGAAAGACCTAAAGGCGAAAGCCGACAACGAGCCATCACAGAACAAGTCCGGCAGCCGCAAGCAGAAGTTGGACAATGAGGTGGCCAACATGGAGCAAACTGGGTCGCGGCCCCCACGGAACAACGACTACCAGAAAGTTTTGAACGGGCCTTGCCTCTTCCACCCCAAGGGCAAGCATGCAGCCAAAGACTGCTTCATGCTCAAGAAGTTTGTTTCCGAGCAGGCTTTATCATCTGGCGCCGACAAGGACAAAGGCAAGCCGGATTTGGGCCTGGCCGACAATTTTCAGGATCCCCAGGCCGAGCTCAACCACATCTTTGGAGGGCCGTCTACATATGAGTCCAAGCGGAAGCAGAAGCTAATAGCATGCGACGCCAACGCAGTCTCCACGGTAGACGCCCCCCAGTATTTGCGCTGGTCAGAGATGTCCATCACATTCACCCGTGCAGATCATCCAGATCGGGTTTCACACCCGGGACGCTACCCACTTGTCTTGGACTTGGTCGTCAAAAATATCAAACTGAAGAAGGTCCTCATAGATGAAGGCAATGTGCTCAACATTCTGTTCGCCAAGACTCTGGATGAGATGAAGATTCCTTGTTCAGAATTGTGGCCGAGTACGGCGCCCTTCCACGGGATAATTCCCGGCCTATCTTCAACACCCCTCGAGCAGATAACCTTGCCGGTCACCTTCGGCACGCGGGATAACTTCCACACAGAAAACATCTACTTTGAGGTCGCCAACTTCGAAACCGCGTACCACGCGATACTTGGACGACCGGCGCTCGCCAAATTCATGGCGATACCAGACTATACATACATGGTGCTCAAGATACCGGGCCAACCGGAGTCCTCTCCCTCCGCAGCAACATCAAGCAAGCCTTCACCTGCGACAAGGAGAGCTGCGAGTTGGCTCAATCACAAGAGGCGGCAGTCAGATGCAACAACATTCAGCAAGCCGTCACAACTGAAGTCGAGGAAGACCAAGTTCCGGCGAAAAAAAGCAGCAAAGTCAAGAATTTTAGCGTACTCTGACATGAAGAAGATCCCCCTAGACCCTTCTGACCCCTCCAAGACTGCTCAAGTCAGGACCGGACTCAACCCCAACAAGGATATCTTCGCATGGAAACCGTCCGACATGCCGGGCGTACCAAGGGAGGTGATCGAGCACGCCCTCAATGTCAAGACAGACGCTAAGCCAGTCAAGCAATGGCTACGGCGCTTTGCACAAGACGGAAGGATGCTATTTGGGAGGAGATTACCAAGCTCCTCGCAGCTGGGTTCATCAAAGAGGTCTACCACCCGGACTGGCTAGCTAATGCAGTTCTAGTCTGGAAGAAAAAGGGTAAATGGTGCATGTGCGTCGACTACACCAATCTAAACAAGGCATGCCCCAAGGATCCGTTCGGTCTACCAAGAATAGATCAAGTGGTGGAATCGACCGCAGGGTGCGAACTTCTTAGCTTTCTCGACTGTTACTCGGGATACCACCAAATCAGCCTGAAGGAGGACTACTTAAAGACGTCTTTCATCACGCCGTTTGGCACCTACTGCTACATCACTATGCTGTTCGGTTTGAAAAACGCTGGAGCAACGTATCAAATGAAGCAATTCAGCGGTGTCTACAAACTCAGATCGGGTGCAACGTGGAAGCCTACGTCGACGACGTGGTGATCAAGACCAAGTCCAAAGAAGACCTCATCGCTGACCTGGAGGAAACTTCCAAAATCTTCGAAGATTCAAGATGAAGTTGAACCCGAAAAGGTGCGCCATCGGTGTGCCATCCGGCAAGCTACTCGGCTTCATCGTATCACATCGCGGCATCGAGGCCAACCCGGAGAAAGTCAATGCAATCATGAACATGGCACCCCCGACTAGCCAGAAGGACGTCCAGAAGCTGACAGGCTGCATGGCGGTACTCAGCCGGTTTATTTCCCAACTAGGCGAACAGGGCTTGCCCTTTTTCAAGCTATTGAAGAAAGTAGACAATTTCCAATGGACTACCGAAGCCCAGCAAGCCTTCGAAGACTTTAAGAAATTTCTCATATCACCACCCATGTTGGCGTCACCTATGCCCCAAGAACCACTAATGCTATATCTAGCGGCAACCACTCAGGTAGTCAGCAAGGTGTTGGTGGTCAAGCGACCTGAACCGAGTCACATACAAAAGATATAACAGCCAGTCTACTTTGTCAGCGAGGTCCTAGCCGACTCAAAGATGAGATATCCACAGGTCCAAAAGCTACTCTATGGCCTACTCATCACTGTCCGGAAGCTAGTGCACTACTTTCAAGTGCATCAAGTCATGGTGGTCACATCGTATCCACTCGTGGACATCCTGCATAACCGCGAGGCCACTGACCAAATCGCCAAATGGGCACTCGAGTTGATGGCGTTCGACATCACCTTTTAGCTACCGCTAGCGATCAAATCACAAGATCTAGCCGACTTCGCGGCCGAGTGGACAGAAGTTCAAATACCCACATCAATAGCAAAGCTAGAGTACTAGACAATGTACTTTGACGGTTCTCTACGGATCGGCGGCACCAGGGCCGGGGTCATACTAACGTCCCCCACTGGCGAAAGACTCAAGTACGTTCTCCAGATCCACTTCCCGGCTTGCCACAACGTAGCCGAGTATGAGGCACTCATCCACGGGCTCCGCATCGCTATATCACTCGGCATCCGTCGACTGGTTGTGCCCGGAGACTCTCAACTCGTGGTAAACCAAGTCATGAAAGACTGGACATGTCTCGATGATACCATGGCGGCATACTGTCAAGAGGTTCGCAAGCTAGAAAACATGTTCGACGGGCTAGAGATTACACAAGTCCTATGACAATACAACGATGCTGCAGACGAATTGGCAAACATGGGAGCCAAGCGAGAAGTAATCTCGACAGGGATCTTTGTCGAGCAACTTATGAAGCCATCAGCCAAGAAGAAACCAGTGCCAGAGCAGTCGGGAGGTGAACCTAGCCTGGCCACAAACGAAGTGCTGAAGATATCTCAAGATTGGCGGACTCCTGTTCTCAAATTCCTCCTGAACGATGAACTCCCAAAAGACCGCAGTCAAGCCAAACAAATCAAACGTCGAAGAAAAAGTTTCCTAATAGTCGGACAAGACCTGTACCAAAGAAGTGCATCTGGTGTCCTCATGCGCTGCGTCACCACCGAGGAGGGCAAGCAGATTCTACAATCGATCCACTCGGGAATATGTGGCAACCACGCCGCATCCAGGACGGGTCCTGTTAACGCCAAAATTTGGCACGGGTCTTTAGCAGATTCGGTTAAGAGAAAATCACAGATGACCGGTGAAGATTGATCCAGAGGAGACCGAGTTTGGGAAGAGACCGTGAAGACCACAGTATGGCAGTAAATTACCTTATCTATTAATTAGGCAGATGTTTATCTTTAGGAATCCTGACCTCGTGTCCGGTCAGGATTAGTTAGCATTTTTTGTTATGGATAGGAAATCATGTATCGTGTCCTATAAGGACTCATGTAACTCGGGGTATATATACGTATGCCCGGGCACCTTGTAATCCATCACACAGATCAATCAAATTTGGCGCATCGCCAACCTTTCGATGGGTTCTTGCTTCTCGAGCGGGGCTGCATCGGTTAGGTCCGAACTCCTGCGAGAGGGTAAGACTCGTCACCCCTTACCCAGGTGTATCTGCCCTGTCTACGGCTGCATCGGTTCGGTCCGACCTCTTAGGCCAATCAGGTATACCACATCACGCGTGCGTAGATCTTATCAGCTTACTGGGGGCGATTTATCATCAGTTCGTGCTGCATCGGTTGGGTCCGACCTACTGAGCTGCCAGCGATAAATCGTTCCTGCTAGGTTGATGGTTTTTGCGCAAGTGTCTTATCGGAATGTATAGCCGATAAGTTATCTTATCACATCACAGTTGCATTAGGTCTATCGGCTTGTTGAGGTTCCTTTATTATTATTAATCTATGCTGCATCAGTTAGGTCTGAACTACTAGATTGATAATAATACATTTATCCTTGTTGAGCCGATCGGTGTATATGCGACGTTCTATCGGAGTGCTTAGCCGATAGGTTATCTTTCTATAAAGCCGAATGAGTTATTTTTACTATTTTGGTCATCTATATTATCATCGGTTTTCTAGCCGATGCACATGTGTTTCCTTGGTAGTCGGCTAGCCTACTATTCTGCCTATCTATTTTATCATCGGCTTCTAGCCGATGCACATGTTATATTGATAGCTTATCTATTTGCTTATAGCGTTATCGGTTTCCTAGCCGATACACAGGTGCCATCGGCCATCGGCTACAAGGAGCCTACATCAGTCCGTATCGGCCGATAGCCGATGTGCAATTGCTGCTGACCCGGGCACGAGCACAAGTGAGGATCCGGGCACGAGGACCCGGGCACAGACAGTTGGGGCCCAGACACGGTTTTATCATCGGCTTACGGCCGATGCTCAAGTGTTCCTTCGGAAATCGGCTAGCAGGATTCTTATCGGCCGATTGATTCACTGAATTAATATTTTCTCCTTGTCAATTATTGGGTCAAATTGACTGGCACGCTCGTGAACCTCAAAGATTTAGGACCTGCACTGGAGCTAAGCAGATCTCCCAGGCCTTCGTATGTTCAATTGCATCAAACCAGATCATCAACAAGCATCTTGGCACACCCGGTGGTTTTTGGTGCGAACAGGTCCCTAACCGCATCATCACAAACAACGGTACTCAGTTCACGGGCGACGTCTTTCAAGATTTCTATGACGACTTCAGCATCAAGATCTGTTATGCATCTATGGCGCACCCGCGGAGCAATGGGCAGGTCGAGCATGCCAATGGCATGGTCTTACAAGGTATCAAGGGCAGGATATTCGACCGAGTACAACCATACGCGGGCCGGTGGATACAAGAACTCCCATCTATTCTCTGGTCTCTAAGAACCACAGTTAGTCAGGCAACAGGGCAATCCCCTTTCTTTCTGGTCTATGGTGCTGATGCTGTATTACCAACCGAGTTAGAGTTCGGCTCTCCACGAGTTCGGGCTTACTCAAAAGACATCTCAAACAATACTCGACTGGTCGAACTAGATCGGTTGGAAGAAGGAAGGGATATCGCCATAATCCTGTCGGCAAGGTATCTTCAAGGCCTGCGTCATTACCACAATCGCAATGTCCGTGGCCGTGCCTTTTTGGTTGGAGATCTCGTCTTGAGAAAAATACAAACCACCAAAGACAGGCATGTCGATGTTTTACACCGGCAATATGAATATGGGGCTACTCGGCGAGGGGAAACTCGGTGGATTGCAAAGGAACACAAGGAAATTTTATACTGGTTCAGGCCCTCGATGTGAGGTAACACCCTATGTCCAGTTGTGGTGGTATTCCTTTGAGGATTTGTGTCGATCAATGATCTTCTACCCTCAGGGGGTGCCCGGCCTCCCCTTATATACCGGGGGACAGGGGTACAAAGTAGGAGTCCCAGCGGGATACGGCCAAGGGATTTGCTTCTTAGAGATACATCTTACCCGACTTAGACTGAATATTCCTTATTGCACAAGGCCAATCTGCCAGGTGCTACTATATCTCTAATTACAAGTCCCGGCCCATCCTGTCGATGCTTTGCACTGGCAATAAAACTATGGGGCTACTCGGCGCAGGTGAATTCGGTGGATTGCAGAGGAACACAGAAGACTTATACTGGTTTAGGCCCTCAAGGTGAGGTAATACCCTATGTCCAGTAGAGGTGTTATTCCTCTGAGGTGTATGGTGATTGATGATCTTGTTGTCCTTGCCCTGAGGGGCGCCCTGCCTCCCTTTATATACTAGGGGACAGGGGTACATGATAAGGATCCCAGCCGGATACGGCCAAGGGATTTCCTTCTTAGAGATAGAGTCCTATCCGACTAAGACTATGTTTCCTTACTATACAAGGCACAGCTTGCCGGGTGCTATCTTATCTCTAATTACATGGTTCGGCCCATCCTCTATCCGAGTGGCCCATGTACTAGTAATGAGGTACCTGGGGCCCATGGCCTCCACAGTAGCCCCTGAGACCTTCATAGTTGAATCACAGCTGATGCCGAGTGCTCACCCTCCGTGGTGAAGGTTGCCCGAGTGCAGTGCCCCCGAGTACTCTTTGTCCGAGTAAGTCTTCTTCCGAGTCTTGCTTCATGTCAGCTAGCAGCGAGGCTATGAAGGGCTTCATGTAGATATATGAATAGTGCGCACGGAATAGGAGCACCTATTAGGTGTAGCCCTCGACTTTGTGCTTAATTGTGAAGACAATTAAACATAAAGTCAAAGATCTTTAACCTGGAAGTCTTTCCCAAGTAGATTACTACTGGTATATGTGACTCTTCGGTATCATGTCAACCGGAATAAACTTTATTGTCTTGCCGAGTAGGAGACTTCATGTCAGTTGGAGTATGTGTTTTTAGTCTTGCCGAGTAGGATGCTACTCGTATATGGGACTCTTCAACGTCATATCAGCTGGAAAAGGGGGTTTATAGTCTTTTCCGAGTGGCGTCCCACTCAAAAGTTAGACTCCTCCACATCATGTCAGCGGGAAAAGATATTTATAGTCTCTCCCGAGTAGTGCACTACTCGAAAGTTAGACTCTTCCGCATCATGTCAGCGGATAAAATGCTACTCATGGCAACTAATGGCCACACATGTAGGTCGAGTACCACTTTATGAAAACAAATCCACAGCGTGGTTAAGTGTACCCGAGAAAGATACCTGCATCCCCAATTTTAATGAAGACCAGCTTGTGATCCTTGTAAGGATATATCCTCGAGACCTGGTGGATAAAACAGATACCCAAACATATATGTTTACCAATAAGGCTCTCATGAAGCATATCTGTTTACCTTATCGGCTCCTGTCAGTAGCACCAGCACTATAATTTCAACTCAGCTTGCGGGAGGCCCACATGGAGCATGCTACTGTAGGAACTCATATCTTGGTGGCCCAGTGCTGACTGTGTAGGCCCAAGCCCATCTAGTCGGCATCGGTTTTATAAAAGCCGGGAGAGAGAAAAAGATTCCTTCATCTTCCCCAAATCAGCCAATCGCTTCGTCTTCCACCTTCGCGCCCAACTTTTCTCCCCCCGCTCGGCTAGGGTTCGTTGCTGCTATCCCCCACCCGAACTCGGGAGATTTCAATCCTCTTCATTTGTTCCAAGCCCCCGATTTGCTTTTCCCCAAATCTCACCGCCTCCAGTCATGCCGAAAGCCTCGGATCTTGCAGGGGCGCTGGGGAGTTCTTGGCCGATTTTGGATGCGGCTCGTGAAGTTGAAGCAACTGGAGAGCAAACTGAAGTTGCCCAGCCAAGAGGTGATTCGCTGGCGGTCGGCCAGGGATGAGTCGAGCCCAAATCCCCGACCTGGTGAAACGGTAGTTTTCGCTTCTTTTTTCGATCGAGGCTTGTGCCTTCCGTCTTCTGATTTCTTCCGCCGCATCCTTGACTTCTATAAGCTAGAGTTGGTGCATTTGAATCCCAACTCGATTCTTCAGATCTCTATCTTTGTCACTCTTTGCGAGTGCTATTTGGGTGTGGAACCCCATTTCAACTTCTTTTGGCATTTGTTCCACATTAAACCTCAGCCCTCCAAAAATAACATCAACGTAATTGGGGGGCTAGTCTTCAGTTGAGGAATGATAAGAAAAAGTCATATCTTGATCTTCCCTTGAAATCCTCCTTGAAGGGCTGGCACAAGGAGTGGTTCTATTGCGCAGATCTGGCTCCCTCCTTGCGGCCATTCACCGGCTCACCACCGGTAGTTTTGCCGAATTGGTCGGCGGACCCGACCTATGAAGAGATGGGTCAAGTGCACCAACTGCTGACGAAGCTGGATAATTTCAAGAAGGCCGGCCTGACTGGTCCCTGGGTGGCCAGGCAGTTCTTGACTCGGCGCTTCCAGCCCCTGAAGCTGAGGAGCGCGTTTGGCTAGGATTACCAGGGAAAACATGACCCTGACCGGGTCAGCCGGGAATCGGCCGATGAGCGGAAGGTGACAGAGACCCTGTTAGGATACTGTTGACGCCGAAAACCGCCGGGTGTGCCAAGAAGCTTGCTGACGATCTGGTTCGGCGTCTGGTGACACGCGAAGGCCTGGGAGATCTGCTTAGCTCCAGTGCAGGTCCTAAAATATTTGAGGTTCGTAGGCGTGCCAGTCAATTTGACCCCGCAATTGACAAGGAGATGAAGAAATTTGATTATTGATCCAATCGGCCAGTAAGCCGATACGGATTCCTTCCAGCCGATCGCCGCTATGCTTGTGCCCGGGGCCCTGCCTGTACTTGCGCCCGGGTCTCGTGCTCGCGTCCGGGTCCTTGTTGGTCCTCGTGCCCGGATCGGCAGCAATCGCGCAATCGGCTATCAGCCGATACGGACTGATATAAGCTCCTCGTAACCGATAGCCGATGGCACCTGTGTATCGGCTGGGAAACCGATAGCGCTATGAGCAAATAGACAAGATGTCAGTATAACATGTGCATCGGCTAGAAGCCGATGATAAAATAGATATGCAGGATAGTAAGCCAGCCGACTGCTGAGAAAGCACATATGCATCGGCTAGAAAAACCGATGATAATATAGATGACCAAAACAGTAAAGATAATACAGCCGGCTTTATAAAAAGATAACCTATCGGCTAAGCACTCCGATAGAACGTCGCATATATGCCGATCGGTTCGGCAAGGATAAATCTATTATTATCGATCTAGTAGTTCAAACCTAACTGATGCAGCACAGATCGATAATAGTAAAGGAACCTCATCGCGCCGATAAACTTAATGCAACTGTGATGAAAATAACTTACCGGCTATACATTCTGATAAGACGCTTGCACAAAGGATATCAGCCTAACAGGAATAATTTATCGCTAGCAGTTTAGTAGGTCGGACCCAACCGATGCAGCACAAACTGATGATAAACTACCCCCGATAAACTGATAAAAACTATGCACGCGTGATGTGATATACCTGACCAGCCTAAGAGGTCGGACCGAACCGATGCAGCCGTAGACAGATCCGATACACCGTGGTAAGCCGACTACCATAGACCGACTAGAATATCGGACCTAACCGAGAAAGTCCTAGCCGATTGGTAGTCGGGGTAACGAGACTTACCCTCTCGCAGGAGTTCGGACCTAACCGATGCAGCCCCGCTCGAGAAGCAAGAACCCGTTGGTAAAGGGTGGCGATGCGCCGAATTTGATTGATCGAGAGATAGATCACAAGATCCCTGGGCATACGTATATATACCCTGAGTTACATGAGTCCTTATAGGACACGGTATATGATTTCCTTATCTATAACAGAAAATGCTAACGAGGCCTGACCGGACACGAGGTCAGGTTTCCTAAAAGAGATAAACCTTTTCCTAATAACTATAGTAATTAACTGCCACGCGCGGTCTTCACGGCTCCTTCTCAGACTCGGTCTACTTCTTGGATCAATTTCCATTATCCGACTGCAACCGTCCACTTGACCGAATCTGATACAGGTCCTTACCAAATTTTGGCGTTAACACATGCCCCCCAATTTCGGAGTTTGTTATCAAACTTCGAAATTCTTCTGTTCAGGCCTTATCATTCCTTCCTGGCCTCCTGAAATCGGCTTTCATGAACCGATACCTTCTGTACTAGGTGTGCTAGGCTCTCAAAGTCTTCTGATGAAAATCTTTCCTTGATCGGAGCCAACAAACCCTGGAATGCTAACTCGGCCAGCTGTGCATCGTCCAGACTTAAACTATAACATCGGCTTCTAACATTACGAAACCGCTGGATATATTCTGCGACTGATTCCTCCGGCTTCTGTATTACTGATGTTAAGTCAATCAAACTCATCTCCTGACTTCCCATAAAGAAATACTTGTGGAATTGCTTTTCCAGATCGGCCCAACCTCGAACTGAGTTAGGTGGCAATGAAGAAAACCATGTAAAGGCCGATCCGGATAATGATAACGGGAAGAGTCTAACTCTCAAAGCTTCTACAGTCGATGCTTCTCCGCATTGCGCCAGGAATCGGCTGACATGTTCCACTGTAGATACGTCATCTTGCCCTGAGAATTTGGGGAAGTCTGGTACTCTGTATCGGCACGGCAACGGAGCTCTATCAAACCAATCTGGATATGGAGGCCGATACATAAACATTTCCTCCTTCGGTCTTAGACCGAATTGCTCTCTTATCACCTCTATGACTCTTGCTGATAAATCTTCTTTTGGATCTTCACCGTAATAACGCAGAGGTGGAGTTGATAGCCGATTCTGATTCTGATATTCCCTCGGGTAATTGTACTCAGGAACAGCTTCTGGATAACTCTGTTGATGCCCCCCATAGTACGCAGTTTGATATCCTTGAGGAATCCCATCTTGTTGCCCCCCGGGTATTTGAATTGGCTCCACTGCCTTCTTGATCAAGCTCTGTAATGTGTTTATCAATATCCCAGATTGATCGGTCAACGCATAATGAACTGCTTCATTAAACATGTCTTGGATCGGCTTCTGTGAACTTGTAGGCGATATATGGCTCGATTCGTCAATAAGAACAGGCTTTGGAAACTGTAATTTTTGGATCGGCCCTTGATCTGTCATACCGAAGGATTGTAGACAAAGCTTCTGAAACTCCACGATGTTCTGCTCCACTTGTTGTCTTTGTTCTTCGGTCAAGTCTTCCATTGTGACTGGATTATGTTGTCTGTGCTGACCTCCTTTCCAGCCATGTTGAAGTTCCGTGTCCCACCAGGCGTGCCAAAAGCGTGTTGACGCCGAAAACCGCCGGGTGTGCCAAGAAGCTTGCTGACGATCTAGTTCGGCGTCTGGTGACACGCGAAGGCCTGGGAGATCTGCTTAGCTCCAGTGCAGGTCCTAAAATATTTGAGGTTCGTAGGCGTGCCAGTCAATTTGACCCCGCAATTGACAAGGAGATGAAGAAATTTGATTATTGATCCAATCGGCCAGTAAGCCGATACGGATTCCTTCCAGCCGATCGCCGCTATGCTTGTGCCCGGGCCCCTGCCTGTACTCGCGCCCGGGTCTCGTGCTCGCGTCCGGGTCCTTGTTGGTCCTCGTGCCCGGATCGGCAGCAATCGCGCAATCGGCTATCAGCCGATACGGACTGATATAAGCTCCTCGTAACCGATAGCCGATGGCACCTGTGTATCGGCTGGGAAACCGATAGCGCTATGAGCAAATAGACAAGATGTCAGTATAACATGTGCATCGGCTAGAAGCCGATGATAAAATAGATATGCAGGATAGTAAGCCAGCCGACTGCTGAGAAAGCACATATGCATCGGCTAGAAAAACCGATGATAATATAGATGACCAAAACAGTAAAGATAATACAGCCGGCTTTATAAAAAGATAACCTATCGGCTAAGCACTCCGATAGAACATCGCATATACGCCGATCGGTTCGGCAAGGATAAATCTATTATTATCGATCTAGTAGTTCAAACCTAACTGATGCAGCACAGATCGATAATAGTAAAGGAACCTCATCGCGCCGATAAACTTAATGCAACTGTGATGAAAATAACTTACCGGCTATACATTCCGATAAGACGCTTGCACAAAGGATATCAGCCTAACAGGAATAATTTATCGCTAGCAGTTTAGTAGGTCGGACCCAACCGATGCAGCACAAACTGATGATAAACTACCCCCGATAAACTGATAAAAACTATGCACGCGTGATGTGATATACCTGACCAGCCTAAGAGGTCGGACCGAACCGATGCAGCCGTAGACAGATCCGATACACCGTGGTAAGCCGACTACCATAGACCGACTAGAATATCGGACCTAACCGAGAAAGTCCTAGCCGATTGGTAGTCGGGGTAACAAGACTTACCCTCTCGCAGGAGTTCGGACCTAACCGATGCAGCCCCGCTCGAGAAGCAAGAACCCGTTGGTAAAGGGTGGCGATGCGCCGAATTTGATTGATCGAGAGATAGATCACAAGATCCCCGGGCATACGTATATATACCCCGAGTTACATGAGTCCTTATAGGACACGGTATATGATTTCCTTATCTATAACAGAAAACGCTAACGAGGCCTGACCGGACACGAGGTCAGGTTTCCTAAAAGAGATAAACCTTTTCCTAATAACTATAGTAATTAACTGCCACGCGCGGTCTTCACGGCTCCTTCTCAGACTCGGTCTACTTCTTGGATCAATTTCCATTATCCGACTGCAACCGTCCTCTTGACCGAATCTGATACAGGTCCTTACCAAATTTTGGCGTTAATAGATACTTCTCCAACAGGGTAATTGAGACCGAGGACAAGAAGAGATGCATTGCGTCTTACAGGCGCAGCTGGCCCTGGTCCGAGGTAACATCCGTCTTTCCTTCGTAGCACATGCCCATGGACTCGGATGTCTAAGTCCCCGGCAGTATATGATGTATCTTGTTGAATTTCTCGTAGTGGTGCGTGGAGTTTGATGAAGACTCCTGCCCGTTGTCGGCCGTTGTGTCGAAGAAGAGGCCGAGGGGTCCCTCTGCTGCCCAACCCGACTCCAAGAGAGCGGGGAAGAAGCCGATTTTATATCGGGGCGAGGGGGCCATGACGCCGCGCGCCGTGGCCGGAAGCCTGATGATAAAGGATGTCGTCGCCGCGACGCCCATGTGATCAAGTCCCAGGTTGAGACCTGCTTGTTTAAGCCTGACGTTGTCGAGCCCGGCCGCGGCGCCACCGAGGGGCCGGCTAGAGCAGACGCCGCCAGGGGCGGAGGTGCCCAAGCCGACCACACCGGAATCAGAGCTGACTCGGGCTGATGCGCCACCGCCGACTGTGACGCCGACCGGGCCGACTGCCGGAGCTAGCGTTCTGCCGGGGACCGGGTCGCCCGGCAAGAAACTGAGGTTCTCCAAGAGGTGCGCTGCTCCGGGTCTTCTGAAATTCTTGTGTGTTGAGGTGGTGTCTTGATGTATTGTTTCGTCGTGCAGGAAGCGGGCCGATATTGATCTCAAGGAGATCAATTCGACCGCTCCCCTTGACGAGCCTGCCCCAGCCGAGCTGGCAGCCACGAACACACCTGCTGAGCCAGGGGCCAGCACGGTCGCGGAGACCGAGGTGGTCCCGACTGCAGGGTCGCTGCCGCCACCCGACCAAGAGGCGGCTGCTGAGGTTGAGGCCCCAGCCCCTGAAGCGTTGCCCGTTGCGGAGGCCACGGCCGGAGCCCCTGAGCCGGTCCCTGAGGTCGCAGGGGACGGCGGTGCTGAAGCCGGGACCCCATCACCGTTGTGGTCATCGTCGTCGTCGCTGCCGCCGGAGATCCCACATTTGCCTTGGACTGAAGCTCTCCCACGTGTGATGCCCTGGCCATTCACATGGACGGCTCCTGATGGGACAGCGAAGAGCTTCAGGCTTGATGAAGTCATCGCGAGGAGAGAGCGCGAGAGCTTGCTTCGCGCTGCCATTTGTGGGTCCAAGGGAGTTGCGGTATGATTCTTGTGGTAGAGCCTTGGCAATCTTCTTGTTTTGATGTCTGAATCCGTCCTTGATTTGTCTCTTATCCTGAGCAGAAGCTTGTCGACCGCAATGAGGCGATGACGGAAATCTTGGTCGAGGTGGCTCCCCACCTTGCAGAATTGGAGCAGCTCCGGGCATTGAAGGCCGAGATGGAGGAGCGTCATGCGGGGAGGGAGGCCTAGTTGAAGAGCGGCGCCGATCAGCTCAAGGCGGAGACATGGGCCCTAGCCGGAAAGATCAGAGGTAAGATCCCCGAATATATCTTCCCGACCGAACCGTTGATGTATTCATCCAGCCGCGGTATTCCCGACTGCCCAGTTATGTCATGACTACACGATTGAGCTCTTGGCTAATCTGTGGTGCAGCCCTTGAAGCGGAGTTGAAGACCCGAACAGAGAGGGAATCGCAGCTGAAGAAGGCCGAAGAAGCCAGGGCCGAGCTTGAGAAAGTCAAGGCCGACCTGACAAAGGCCAACACCGAGCTTGACCGTGAGAAGGCCGAGTTGAAGGAGGCCGTCGCCAAGCTCGGTAAGGAAAAAGCTGAACTGGAGAAGACCGTTGTAACAGCCCACTTTTGATCTTTGGTGCATAAAACCGTTTTTCCATCTGCATGCTCTTTATGTCATCTTTCAAGCATGAAAAATCTCAGCCAATGGGTTAAAGATCGTGCGACCTATATAAACCAGTGCCATAGGGGCAAATCTAAGCAGGCGCAGACAGTGACAATGGAACAGACCGTCCGGACTGGGAGTGGATGGTCCAGCAAAGCAAAGAGCAGAGCCGGCGAGCTTCTCGGTGACTGCGGCTTTGGCTGTAGTCGGGCCCCAAGGAGAAAGGATAGAGGACGAGATCGCGCTCGTGCCCGTGCCCTCTCCCGAGCTCGCACCCGCACCCTCTCTCGCGAGCTCGTGCCCGTGCCCTCTCGCGCCCGCACCCGCGCCCTCTCGCTCCTGCGAGCCCGCGCCCGCGCCTCTCTTGCGAGCCCGTGCCCCGTGCCCTCTCCCGAGCTCGCGCCCCCGCGCCCTCTCTCACGAGCCCAGCGCACGCGTCTTTCTTGCGAGCCCGCAACCGCGCCTCTCGCTCCCCGAGCTCGCGCCCGCCCTTCTCCTGAGCCGCGCCCGCATTCTCTCTCGCCCGCGCCCACGCCCTCTCTCGCGAGCCTGTGCCCTCGCCCGCGCATTCATCCAATGGGTCTCGTGTTTGGATCGCATGGTTGTTGGAGTTAATCCTCAAGTGTGAATCTTTAATACATGATGCTATCTGTTGTGCCCTGTCCTCCATCGTCCAAACGAGATCATGCAAGGATCTCTCCCTGCCCATGTGGCTCGACCAGGTGGCTTCCTCTGCACGCCCCGGACCACGTGAGAGAGAGAGAGGCAGAGCCTCCTTGGGACCTTGCGAGATGCCCCCGATAGCCTCAGCAGCGCCCTGCCCTGTCCCATCTGTCTGCTGCGCCCGCGCACACACCATGGTGAGACCGTGGAGCAGAGCAGCGCCCCTCCCCTCTCCTCTCCCTTCCCTGCCTTCCTTCTTAACCAAGTCCATGTCCTTCTGCTTCCCTAGCTCGCCCTCTTTCTCACGCACCCAAGGACTCAGGGGATTGCCCCTTGGTTCGCCGGGAACGTGAGGTGCCGCCCACGGCGCTGGCGAGCACACGCCTTCCGTCTAGGAGCTCTGGTGAGTTTCACCTTATCTCAGCTGTGTCACCAGGTGTTCCTGCCCGACCTAACTCCGTTTTTGTCCTTGGCAAGCAGCAGGCACCACGCAGCCCATCGTGTTTTGCAACGCCGACCGGGTGCCTCCGTGATCTTGCGGCCGCTAAACTGCGCCCTGGTGAGTTAGCGCTGTCCTGGCCGTATCACCATCTTCCCTTCACTCTTTGAGCTCATCATAGCACTTGTCTGCAGCCTCCATCACGAGCGACCCCTGTTGCCCGAGCTGACCACCGCCTCAACGTCGCACCCACGGCCTGCACTCTTCGGTGAGCTTCTGTTTCTGCATGTACTTTTTTATTCCTAGGAGGCCACTACTAGTTTCTCCCCACGTCCTTGGCTTGGCCCTGTCATGCCATTGTTTTGCCATCCACCCAAGCGTCACCACCGTGGCCATATGTGTGGATGAGGCTCAATCGGAGCATGGCCGCATGTAGTAGAGCCCCCTTCCGATCTTGCATGCAGACCCGTGCCCTGCATTACGCTAGCCATGCACTAGAGCATGAGAGGACAGAGGTAAAAGCCGTGCCATTAGCTTTTTGGCTTTTCATGCAAAACACCTTAGGTGGCGCTTGTGTTTGAGTGAGTAGCAGCCACCCCACAGTCAGCCCCATGCAGCCGGGTTGGCCCTCTACATCAGAGCGGGAATAAAACGCCGAGTAGAGTAGCTGCTGTCGTTTTCCCATTTTTGCCGGTTTGGTCGTTAACGTGCGAAGATGTGTAGTTCGCGCGTGCGAAGACAATCGTTTTTTGACCTGAGGGTGTCGACACTTACCGAAGCTTCCATCGTAGGTTCCACCTGTACATCCAGTGACTCCTAGGCCCTAGAAACCCTCCACTGTCCCCAAATGCCTTGATGATTGAATCTTCACGCCGCGTGGGATTTCACGTGTTTGGCCATTTTAGTGACGTGTGAGCGTGTGCGATTAATATCCTAGCGAGTTTGGAGTATATCCACTTTTGGGAGTTGTCCTTAGGTTCTACAGCAGCAGCAACTTGTAGGTTTTCGTACCATAAAAATGCCCCTAGAACGAAAACATCCCAAATAGACCACCCGTTAAGTCGGTAGAATGTTTTCAGCGACGTTTCAGCAGTTCGGTCGAGCGAAAACGCTGTTTTCTCAATTATTTTCGATTTTAGGAGAGAGCAAGACTTTGTTTAGCCGTATCTCCTCATACGAACTCGGATTCAAGCGATTCTTTTTCCTAAATTCCATCTAAAATCATTCACTTCCATATTCTGCAAAATATTTGTACTTCCTGTACTGTTTAATTTTGCCGTTGTTTTCATTGCATTCGGTATTCTCATAGAACACGACGTTGTTGACCCGGTTGTGGAAGGATCAGAAGAGTTCCAAGAAGCCCAGGAACGAGGCAAGCACCCCTTGATCAATTGCTCCTATATTTTCAAACTTACAAACTATATTGATTGCAAACTATTACGCATGCGATGTTTTACTTGAAAATGTGTGGGATTCTTGGTAGTTAACCTCTTGTTGCATATGCCTTATCCTTGTTACTTGAAGTATCATGATTCCTTGTCACTTATGTTGCCACTGAAAATTTGGGTTCATGTGGTTGGGAAGATGTCAATAGGTATGCTTAGTTTGCTATTTAATCATGCTACTTGTTACTTTGATTGGGATGTTGTGGGAAAGAAAGCATTTTGCGAAAATATGGAAATGAACAGTGGGTATTGCCCTGTGCTCTTGGTGGAAACAAAAACTGAAAACATGCTTTTGGACTTGGGCGAGTGGATGTAGTGTTCGGTGCCTTGTGTGTACAATTAGGGGGTTTGTCTCGCCCGGGTCACTAAGGACCGATTCTATGGTGTAGCTTAGAACCAAGAAGCACAGTGCAAACCACATGTGGCTCTTATGGGGAGTTCCTAGCTTAGTATATTGTTTGATACCTAGCAATAGACCCACCGGTGGTAGTAGTAGGTCATTATTGTTGACATTGGGGATAGTGCGGGTTATGGTTTTTGTCCATAGCCTGAAGGTACCTTGATTATTGTTCAAGGGTGAACCAGCACATCGTATGAGCCTTGGGGATTTTGGGAGGCCTCCCAACTCCCTAGGGATGGGATCATAAGCGCGGGATATTGCTAGGTCAACGGTGGAAAGGCTTTGTCATTGATGGTGTGAGCCTCCTGTGTGGTAATCATATTGTCCTTGTCATGTGGGTACAGTTGTAACACTCTCGAGAGTTAAAACTATTCGAATAGCCGTGTCTCGGTTATGGACGACTTGGAAATTCTCCACCGTAGTAGTTTTAATTTTGGGAACTGTTTTGGGTAAGATCTTGGTGCGAATGGGGAGTTCGCTGGGATGGTTGTGGCAGCGTGTTGCCCTGTTGGCTGGCATGGGCAGGGGCCCATATGGTTGGAAACACTTGGGGGTTATATGCTTATATACTTGTTTTGCTGTGCTAGCTTGATTACAAAAATTTCGTTGCAAAACCGCAATGTTTTCGCTATGTATATTATGATTTATGCAAAACTGCAGGACCTGAACCATCCCTTGTTTATCTTCGCATATTATGGAATACCATTGCAAACACTATAAGTCTTGCGGAGTACGTTATTGTACTCACACACGCTTGTGTGACTTCTTTTTTTTTAGAGATGGTTGGAAGGACCCGACAATCGGGTACTTCTATGCAGCGGGTTTTGGAGACGACGACGACGGTGCTTACTAGGGCTTACCGGTTGGTTGCCTGTGGCAGGCAGAGGCATACTTGCTGGTTTTTGTTGCCTCTATTATCTTGTTTCCGCTGTTGAACTCTTTGTTAATTTGTTGTTATATTTGGCCGGTCGGCCTCTATGTAATCGCTAAAGTCTAGACTCTTGTACGACTTATGTTTGGACTGCTGTGAGCTGAACCTGTGATGTATGGATTATGATGCCAATGTTGAATGTGTGTGCTAGCAATTGATCGTGGGACTAGCACGGTACACACATAGGGTTCGGGGTCAAACCCGGGTCCGACAACCGTGGCCGGGTGGGAGACCGACTATGAAAGTAAGTCCACCACCTGACTGTGATCTTAGCCAATCCATTAGTTGTTCCGCCTGTAACCGAATCTGACAAGTTTACTTGCCGGTGGACCTGGGCAGACATGAGAGTCAATGTCCAGGCCTAGTACCGGTTCTACACAGGGGAGATAAGAGTGATCAGGGAGTCACGAGAGGCCCTCGTCGGGTCCGTGAAAGGGCTCCTTGACCTCATAATCCCCGCCTGTGGGGACCAGTTTGCAGCAGAATCCCCCAATAGAGGCGCGTCTCGAGGATGCACCGAGTGCCTTGAAAAAGTACTCGGATGAGCATGTTGTCGCCGGCGTGGCCCAAACCCTGGCGATGACCAAGTCCATCTACCAAGGGCAGATTGAAGCATTGGGGAGGGTTTGCCGAAGAGACGACGCCTGAGGAAGCACTAGAGTGATCGGCCCGGGGTGAAGCTCAACTGCTGAAATATTACCCAAGACGCTAGGTTCTGTTTGAGGGCAACACGTTATGTAGTCCATGTATATAAAACTTTGTAAACGAGCATGTGTAAATATGTGTGCGGTGCCGCCATGCTGCTTACTCAGTTGTCATTAGCTTTACTCGACCGTGTAGTAGGCATCAAGTTAGTCTGTCAGAACTTAATAAAAACGTTCAAAGTAAGAGGCTGTACTCGGGCAAACGTGACAGTCGTAGTAAGGCTTCATAACCGAAGTAAAATAAGCTCATATGTTATTCACAGAGCACATATATACATGCAGCCCCCGACTCACTACTCGGTTGATACAAGCGGCGTAGTGAGTCAAAAGAACTATACACATGAAAATTATATAACTCAGGTATAGAAAGGACGTAGCTGTTCTATGTTCCATGAGTTGCTGATGAGAACGCCGTCTTCGGTCTTCAGTTGGTAGGCGCCTGGCTGCGTGACCTCGGCTATAATGAATGGCCCTTCCCAGATTGGGGATAATTTATGCCTAACTTTGGTGGTTTGTATTTTCTTCAGAACGAGATCCCTGACCAAAAAGGCGCCGGGCCATGGACATTGCGATTATGGTAGCGACCGTAGGCCTTGAAGATACCTTGCCGACTAGATTGTTGCAGTGTCTCTTGCTTCTTCCAGCTGATCTAACTCGACCAGTCGGGTATTGTTGGAGTCATCTTCTGAATAAGCCCGGACTCGCGGAGAGCCGAACTGTTAACTCTGTCGTAGCATAGCCTCGGCACCGTATTATAGACCAGGAAGAAAGGGGATTGCCTTGTTGCCCGACTAACCGTGGTTCTGAGAGACTAGAGAACGGATGGGAGTTCTTGTACCCACCGGCCCGCATATGGTTGTAATCGGTCGAATATCCTGGCCTTGTGTCGATGTTTTACACCGGCAATACGAATATGGCTACTCGCGGGTGGAAACTGGTGTGGAGGCCATGGGCCCCGGGTACCTCATAACCAGCATATGGGCCACTCGGATAGAGGATGGGCCTAGCCTTGTAATTAGAGATATGTAACCCTCGGCAGACCTTGCCTTGTTACAATAAGGAATATACAGTCCTAGCCGGGTACATTATATCTCTAAGGGGAGATCTCCTAGTCGGAATCCGGCGGGGACTCCTACCTTGTCCCTGTCCCCCAGTATATAAGGGAGGCAGGGCGCCCTTGAGGGCACGGCCATACGGTTCATCAGAATCGCCACCATAATTCCTCAAAGGAATACACATAAACTGGACGTAGGGTATTACCTCACATTGAGGGCCTGAACCAGTATAAAAATCTCTTTGTGTTTCCTTTGCAATCCTCCGAGCTTCATCCGCCGAGTAGCCCATATATTATTGCCGGTGTAAAACATCGACAGTTGGCGCGCCAGGTAAGGGGCTTAGGCGCGATTCTACATCTACAGCTCGATGGAGTCTAGCAACCGAAGTCGACGGGCAAAACTCTCTCCCAGAGAAGCAATCGCATTTAGAAGCCTCGACTTCGTTGCTGACCAGATCAGCAATCTCACCTTGCCGACTCGGACTCGATCCGATCTGCCAGGGAACCAGCCGACTCCGCACTAGTCGGCCTACACGATGCTGCAGCAATCTTTCACGACATGCTACGGCAACCTCCAATACGCCCAAGTCTAGGGACAACTCTTTCTTTCGGTGTTCGACTCGGACTTGGTTTTGAGCCGGCCGAGATCGGGCCAAAAAAGGAATAGATCGTCAATTTCCCGTTCAGACTCGGCGATGCCGCGGATATCTACAATCTACATCCAACGCGGCAAACCCGATCCTCTGGAGTTCGACTCGGATACGGCCCCGAGTCGGACTCAGTCGGACTACGACTTGGATACAAACCCGATCTACAATCTATTCCTACTACGACTCTCAGTCGGACTACGACTCCCAGTCGGATTTCGACTCCAAGTCGGACAGCAGTTCGGCAAGCTTCTCCCCGCCACAAGAAATCTTCATGGCATCCAAAGGCTCTACTCCTACTCAGGAATCACGCCTGATACGCGAGCAGCAAGAGGAGGAAACACGCCGACTGCAAGAGCAACAAGAGGAAGAAGCAAGACGCCGGCATGACGCCCTACGCAGGGCTGGGCGGACTGCTCAGCAACAAATCCTCCAAACCCGAGTCAGCGACCACGACGTCTTCATTACTCCTCAACAGAACATCGTGGCCACTGCGACTCTACTGGATACACTCCAGTTCGGGCCTGATCACCAGGCCACCCCGACGATGGCAAGGATAAAAGCCATGCTTACCGCCACCGCATGTCAGTAGCACCAACAGTCGGGTGATACCCTCATACCGACCAACCGGTCGACATCCCCAACGGCAGTCTCATCTACCTCAAAGCGACGCCGAGCGGCTGGCTCCAGTCAGCAGCATACGGAGGCACGTCAGGTGTCACTCGGCAACCCCAACGACAACTGGCGACGTCAAAGCAACCGTCGGGACGATCAGGACCTCCGAGACCGACTACGACGCGACCTTCGGCAAGACATCATCGCTTGGCGCTGTGAACAAGAAAAGGATGAGCAACGCCAACTGGAAGACAAAAACAAGCATTTTGGCCTCCACCACGAGCGGTATCGCCGCCGTATTCAGAGTCGGAGCCCTCATGAAGACGAAGGCATACCAGCTTTCACCCACGAGCTCCAGGACGTCGATTGGCCGTCGGGTTTCAAGCCTTCAGGCGTTGAAAAATACGACGGCAAGACCAATCCCGAGTCCTGGCTCACGGTCTACACCCTGGCAATCCGAGCAGCTAGAGGAAATCACAAAGTCATGGCTAACTACCTCCCGCGCCCATTTAGCCGACTCAACGAGGACATGGCCAACAGGACTTCCTAGGCAATCCATAGGCTCTGGGAGAACTCCGGGAACGCTTCATCGCCAACTTCCAGGGAACATACGAGAGGCCATCTTCCGAGTACGACTTATATCTGTTGCATCAAAGGAAGAACGAGTCTCTTCGTGACTTCATCAAGAGGTTCTCTGAGAAGAAGAATTCTATCCCAATGATCAAGGACGAGGTCATCATCACCGCCTTTCGAAAAGGAGTCAAAGACACCTCGTTCATTGACAATTCACTCGGGAAGCCTCCCAACCTGTCAAGGCTTTATTCGACATGGCGAACAAATACGCTGACTCAGCCCACGCTGTTGCTGAGGCCCTTGAAGATAAAAAGGCATCCTGACAGAAGAAGCGGGAGGGCACCAACGACGCGGTCTGGACTAAAGCTGGGAATCGCAAACGCAAGTCAGACGGCCTCATTGTGGCAGTCGTCACAATCGTCTTCGACTTTCAACAACTGAGATTATCAGAACAACATGACATGCTCGGGGCTCACAAGCTCAAACGCAAGGATGGCATCCCCACTCCGAAATACGAACAGCTAAGTCGCTTCCTGATAAATATTTCTTCACTCGGTCTTGCCAATGCCGCTTACACCTAATAGGTGCACAAGCTGCACTCTTCTCTGTTTTTGCTCTTAAAATGATTGCAAAGTACTCAAGTAGCATAAATCCTGATCCGTGAAACTTTGCTCCATGAAAGACGAAAAACTCAAGTCACCCAAAACGCGGTGTCTGGGAAAGAGCCATGAGCCAACTCCCGACGCTAGGGGGGCTATGACTAGTCCGGCAGAGTGCTTTAAACGTAAGGGGTCAACTACTCGGGGAAATTAATATCATAAGAGGAAGAACATGATTTACATATATTGTAAAATACATTTTATTCGGATGATTGTTTTCATCATCAGATGCTACTCATCCGATATCTTTTATATTTGGCAGGGCCCAGCTCCGGATACGCGTGACAGGAACTCAGGGCTGCGAGCCTATCTCCTACGCTCGGGGCTGGACAAGTCTGCCCAAAATACACTCGGGATGCTCCATGAGGCTACTTACCGAGTACTTGCGCCAGTCGGGACGTCATCTTCCCGGCCTACGCCCCCATGTGAGCTGACAACCGACTTCCGCACTAGTCGGGGTCGTTATATCACTCGGCTGGGTGAGGACGCCCCCATGTGGGTCGCTAGCCGAATCCTATGCTAATGCAAGGTTCAGGTACCTCGCTTCGCTATAACTCTGTTGGGTAGGGTATGCCCCATGAGGGTCGTTTGCCGAATCCTATGCTAATGCCAAGGTTTCGGGTACCCTGCTCGGCTCTCCTGAAGTCAGAGAAGACTTACATCGTCAAAGCGCATCCGGAGTTTCATGCACTTGCGTCACACCTAAGGAGGGCAAGCAGATCCTGCAACACACTACTCGGGCACCTTGTGGCAACTAGCTGCATCCAGACGCATTAAGTCGAAAGGCGCTTGCGAATAAGGATTTTTCTCTGGCCTGATTGCGGTTACCTGACACCAAAAAACTCATTCCTGACATGCGATGGATGATACTTCTATAGAGCTATATGCTGGATAGTGGCTCAGGCCAGCTTATTTGGTAGCAGCCAGCCAAAGAGATAAGTGAGTTTCCTACAGTAGCATGCTCCTCCATGCATGGGCCGCGCCCGCAGGCTGAGTTGAAATTATAGTGCTGGTGCTACCAACAGGAGACCCGATGAGGTAAAACAGATATGCTCTTCGCGATGAGAGCCTTAATTTGCTAAACATATATTGTAGTTGGGGTATCTGTTTTATGATCCACCAGGTCTCGCCGAGTATATCCTTATAAGGATCACAAGGCGATCTGGTCTTCATTAAAAAATGGGGGATGCACGGTAATTTTTCTCGGGGTACACCTGACCACGCCGTGGATTTATTTTTCATAAAGTGGTACCGGCCCTACATTCGGGCCGTTGCCATCAAATCAAGTTTCGTTGCCAATGAGCAACATCTTATGCCCCACTGACATGATGGCGGATCGAGTCTAACTTTCGAGTACTGCACTACTCCGGGAGAGACAATAAATTTCATCGATTTCCCGCTGACATGACGCGGAGGAGAGTCCTCTTAACGCTTCTGGGTGGGACGGCCACTGTTCGGGAGAGACTATAAACAAAATACCCACACTTTCCAGCTGACATGACGCTGAGAAGTCCCATATACGAGTAGTATCCTAACTCGGGCAAGACTATAAACATATATTCCCACCTCGAATGGTACTAATGAAGTCGAAGAGTCCTACCATACAAGTAGTTCCCCTACTCTGGGCAAGGACTGTAAAATCATATTCCGGTGTGACATGATACCGAAAGAGTCTCATCATATACCAGTAGTTAGTACGTTACTACAGGAAAGACTATACAGGTTCAAAAGATCTTTTGACTTTATGTTTAATTGTCTTCACAATTAAGCACAAAGTCGGGGCTACCACCAAATAGGTGCGCCTATTCGGGCGCACACTATTCATACTTCTACATGGAGCCCTTCATAGCCTCACTGCCAGCTGACATGAAGCAGGACTCGGAGAAGAAGCACTTGGATAAGAGTACTCGGGAAGCAATGCACTCGGGAAGACTTTCACCGTGGAGGATGAGCACTCGGCATTCAGCGGTTAACTCAACTATGAAGGTCTCAGGGGCTACTGTGGGAGGCCATGGGCCCCTGCCGGGTAACCTCATAACCAGCATATGGCGCCACTCGGATCAGAGGATGGCCTAGCCTTTAATTAGAGATATTGGTAACCTCGGCAGACCTTGCCTTGTACAATAAGGAATATACAGTCCTAGCCGGGTACATTTATCTCTAAAGGGTGGAGATCTCCTAGTCGGAATCCGGCGGGGGACTCCACCTTGTAACCACTGTCCCCCAGTATATAAGGGGAGGCAGGCGCCCTTGAGGGGCACGGCCATACGGTTCATCAGATCGCCACCATAATTCCTCAAAGGAATACACATAACTGGACGTTAGGGTATTACCTCACATGAGGGCCTGAACCAGTTATAAAATCTCTTTGTGTTCCTTTGCAATCCTCCGAGCTTCCATTCCGCCGAGTAGCCCATATATTTATTGCCGGCTTTTTTGTGTAAAAACAGATCGACAGTTGGCGCGCCAGGTAGGGGCTTAGGCGCGATCTACATCTACAAGCTCGATGGATCTAGCAACCCGAAGTCGACGGCGGCAAACTCTCTCCCAGAGAAGCAATCGCATTTAGAAGCCTCGACTTCGTCGCTGACCAGATCAGCAATCTCACCTTGGCCGACTCGGACTCGATCCGATCTGCCAGGGAACCAGCCGACTCCGCACCAGTCGGCCAACACGATGCTAGCAGCAATCTTTCACGACATGCTACGGCAACCTCCAATACGCCCAAGTCTAGGGACAACTCTTTCTTTCGGTGTTCGACTCGGACTTGGTTTTGAGCCGGCCGAGATCGGGCCAAAAAAGGAATAGATCGTCAATTTCCCGTTCAGACTCGGTGATGCCGCGGATATCTACAATCTACATCCAACGCGGCAAACCCGATCCTCTGAAGTTCGACTCGGATACGGCCCCGAGTCGGACTCAGTCGGACTACGACTTGGATACAAACCTTGATGCCTTGTCATGAGGTACCCGGGGCCCATGGCACCCACACCTTGATGCCTTGTAAGACCATACCGCTGGCTCGTTCAACCTGCCCGTTGCTCCGAGCGGTGTGTGCCACAGATGCGTAGCAGATCTTGATGCCGAAATTGTCACAGAAGTCTTGGAATACGCTAGCTGCGAGACTGAGGCTAACGCGTTTGTCGGTGATGATGCGTTAGGGACCCCGAACCGGTATAGTATACTCTGATGAAGTCCTTTGCTCATGCTGCTGAATTGTTGCAACGGGTTTAGCCCAAATCCACTTGGTGAATTTATCCACCGCGACGAATAAATGTGTTGAAAACCCTCCCCCCCCCCCCCCCCCCCCCCCCCCCCCCCCTCCCCCCCCCCCCCCCCCCAGGCGCTTTCTTTGAAAGGCCCGACCATGTCGAGCCCGCATGCTATAAATGGCCAGGAAATGGGGATAGTTTGGAGTTCCTAGGCTAGGAGATTTGTTTGTCTTGCGTAGAACTGGCAACCCTCGCACTTGCGAATGATGTCTTTGGCGTCTGTCACTGCTGTGGGCCAGAAAAATCCCTGCCGGTAAGCCTTTCCGACTAACGTCCTGGATGCGGTGTGGTTGCCACATATGCCCGAGTGAATCGAATGCAGAATCTGTTTGCCCTCCTCGGTAGTGGCGTAGCGCATGAGGACACCAGATGCGCTCCTTTGGTACAGTCTTTTCCGACTAGTAGGAAGCTTTTGCTTCAACGCTTTATCTGCTCGACTTGACTGCGATCTTCTGGGAGTTCATCGTCCAGGAGAACAAACAGGAGTCCTCCAGTCGTTGACATATGTGCAGCACCTCATCTGGCGGCCGGGGTAGGCCTCGCCCCCCGGACTGCTCCGGTGCCGGTTTCTTCTTGACTGATGGCTCCATAAGTTGCTCGACAAAGATTCCTATCGAAACTGCTTCTCGCTTGGATCCCATGTTTGCTAGCTCGTCTGCCGCGTCGTTGTATTAACACAGGACATGTGTGATTTCCAGCCCGTCGAACTTGTTTTCCAGCTTGCGGACCTCCTGACAGTATGCCGCCATGGTATCGTCGAGACAGGTCCAGTCTTTACCACGAGTTGAGAATCCCCGCACACAACCAGTCAACGTATGCCGAGTGATATAGCGATGCGGAGCCCATGAACAAGAGTGGCCTCATACTCGGCGACATTGTGGGAAGCCAGGAATGGATTTGTAGAACGTACTTTAGTTTTGCACCGGTGGGGCGAGGTCAATATGACTCCAGCCCCGGGGCCGCCGATCCGTAGAGAACCGTCGAAAGTACATTGTCCAGTACTCTAGCTTTGCTGTTGGTGTTGCAGTTGAACTTTCGTCTGCACTAGAGCTTGAAGATTTAATTGCTGTCCGTGGCGAAAGGTGATGGTCCAAACGCCATTAACTCGAGTGCCCATTTAGCGATTTCGGCGGTGGCCTTGCGATTATGAGAAGGACATCCCGAGTGGAAACGCTGTGACCACCTGTGACTTGGGGGCTTGAAAGTAATGCACCAGCTTCCAGGACTGTGAATGAGTATAGGCCGACAGCAGCTTCTGGACCTGCGGATATCTCGTCTTCGAGTCGGCAAGGACCTCACTGACAAAGTAGACAAGCCGTTGTATTTTTTGGATATGACCCTATTCGGATCGCTCAACCACCAGCACCGTGCTGACTACCTATGTTGTTGCCGCCAGATATAGCATTAGCGGTTCCTGGGGCAGAGGTGACGCCAACACCGAGGGTGATGCTGAGGAATTGTTTGAAGTCTTCGAAGGGATTGTTGGGCTTCCGGAGTCCATTGGAAATTGTTTGCCTTTTTGAGTAGCTTGAAGAAGGGCATGCTGTAACAGCCCACTTTGGATCTTTGGTGCATAAAACTGTTTTCCCATCTGCATGCTCTTCATATCATCTTTCATGCATGAAAAACCCAGCCCTGTCTCCCAAGTTTCTGTTGGTTGGTAGCATGCTGCCCAATCGGACCATCCTCTTGGGGATTGGACGGTCTGAATCCCTCCCATCGGACCAGACGCCTCCCGATCGGACCTTCGCCCGCGCCCGCGCTTGCTCGCGCCAGGGCTTTCTCTCGAGTCCGCGCCCTTTTCTCTGTGCCCGGGACTTGGCTCTCTCTTGAGTCCGCGCCCTCGCGCCCGGACTCTCTCTCTCCCGACCTCGAGCTCGCGCCCGGACTCTCTCTCTCCCGACCTCGAGCCCGCGCCCGCGCCATCGTCCCGACCCCGCGCCCGCGCCCTCTCCTGTTTCTTTCTCGCGAGCCCGCGCCCGCGCTCCCTCTCTCCCGAGCTCGCGCACGCGCCCTCTCTCGCGCCGCGCCCTTTTTCCCTCGTGCCCGCGCCCTCTCTCGCGAGCCCGCGCCAGTCAGCTGGCTTTTTACTCCGCCTATGTTGTCATCGGCTTCTAGCCGATGCTCAGGTATGCGAATGCTATCGGCAATCGGCCGGTTTGCTTCTCACTTTAATAACATCATCGATTTTGTATCAGTCTGTCATCGGCCATCGGCTACGAGGGAGTCCATATCGGCCGATTGTTTTCGGCGTCAACCCAGAAGATAGTCCTTAGGCGTTGAATCGTTGATACGTGATGCTATCGGCTGTGCCCTATCCTCCATCGTCCAAACGAGATCACGCGAGGATCTCTCTCCGCCCGTGCGGCTCGGCCAGGTGGCTTCCTCTGCGCGCCCTAGACCACTTGAGTGTGAGAGGCAGAGAGCCGCCTTGGGACCTCGCGAGATACCCCGACAACCTCAGCAGCGCCCTGCCCTGTCCCATCTGCCTGCTGCACGCTTGCCCGTGCACACGCCATCGCGAGACCGTGGAGCAGAGCAGCGCCCCTCCCCTCTCCTCTCCTTCCCTGCCTTCCTTTTTAATCAAGCCTATGCCCTCCTGCCTCCCCAGCTCGCCCTCTTTCTCACCTGCCAAGGACCCTTAGGATTGTCCCTTGGTTCGCTGAGAACGTGAGGTGCCGCCCACGGCGCCGGCGAGCACACGCTTTTCGTCTGAGAGCTCCGGTGAGTTTTACCTTGTCTCAGCTGTGTCACCACGCGTTCTTCCTCGACCTAAACTCTGTTTTCGCCGCTCGGCAAGCAGCAAGGCACCCCGCAGCCTCATCGTCTCTTGCAACGCCGACCGGGTGCCGCCGTGACCTTGCAGCCGCTAATCTGCGCCCCTGGTGAGTTAGCGCTGTCCTGGCGTATCACCATCTTCCATTCACTCTTTGAACTCATCACAGTGCTTGACTGCAGCCTCCATCGCGAGCAAACCCTTTTGCCGGCCGATCACCCTCAACATCGCTCCCTACCGCCTCACTCCTCGGTGAGCTTCTGTTTTTCTGGCATGTAACCCTCCTTTTATATCCTGGGAGGCCACTTGTTCTCCCCACGTCCTTGGCTTGGCCTGCCTGTCATGCCATTCCTTTTGCCATCCGCCCAAGCATCACCACCGTGCCATATGTGTGGATGAGGCTCAATCGGAGCATGCCGCTTGTAGTAGAGCCCTTCGATCTTGCATGCCAGGATCCCTAGAGCTTCCTCGTGCCCTGCATGCGCTAGCCATGCACTCGGGCATGAGAGGACAGAGGTAGACAAGCCGTGCAATTAGCTTGCCTTCACCGAGCACCTTATCGTGCGCTTGTGTTTGAGTGAGTAGCAGCCACCCATCAGCCCCAAGCAAGCCAGGTTGGCCTCACTAGCATTAGAACGGGATAAAACCACGAGTAGAGCAGCTGCTGGATGTCGTTTTCCTGTTTTTGTCGTCATTCGTATAACTGCGAAGACGTGTAGTTTGCGCGTACGAAGACATCGTTTTTGGACCAAGGCGTTCGCCGCTACCGAAGCCTTCCCATAGGTTACCACTTGCTACATTCCAGTGACCCCTAGCCCTAGAAACCCTCCACGCCTCCAAATGCCTATAGATTAAAACTTCCAGCCGGTGGATTTCACTGTTAGGCGTTTTATTGACATGTGAGCGTGCTGCGATTAATATCCTAGCAGTTGGAGAATATCCACTTTTGGAGTTGTCCTTTAGGTTCACAGGCAGCCACATGTAGGCTTTCGTACCATAAAGCATGCCCTAGAACCGAAAACGTCTCAAATAGACCACCCGTTAAGTCGGTAGAATGTTTTCAGCCGTTTCTGCAGTTCGGTTCGAGCGAAAACCGCTGTTTCTCATTTATTTCGATTTTAGGACAGAGCGACTTCATTTAGCCGTATCTCCTCGTACGGAACTCGGATTCAAGCGTTCGTTTTCCTAGAATTCATCTTAAATCATGCACTGCATATTCTGTAAAATATTTGACTTCCTGGTACTGTAAATTTTGCCGGTTGTTTTCATTGCTTCGTTTTGGATATTTCTCGTAGAACACGACGTTGTTGACCCGGTTGTGGAAGGAAATCAGAAGATTCCAAGAAGTTCAGGAACAAGGCAAGCACGCCCTTGATCAATTGCTCCTGTATATTTCAAACTTACAAAACTATATTGTTGCAAACTTTATGCATGCGTGTTTTACTTGAAAATGTGTGGGATTCTTGTGGTAGTAACCTTCTTGTTATATGCCCTATCCTTGTACTTGAGTATCATGATCCTTGTCACTTTATGTTGCCACTGAAAATTTGGGTTATTGTGTAGGGAAGAGTCAATAGTATGCCTAGTTGTTTTTTTTTAATCTCAAGGCTACTTGTTACTTTCATTTTGGGATGTTTGAGAAAAAGAGCATTTGCAAATTTGGAAATGAACAGTGGTATTCTTCCCCTGTGCTCATTGGTGGAAAAACAAACTGAAAACAAGCTATTTGGATTGGGCGAGCGGATGTAGTTGTTCGGTGCCTGTTGGGGTATCGAAGGTGGTATGTTCTCGCCCGGGTCACTAAGGAACCGAGTTCGAGGTGTAGCTAGAACCAAGAAGCGACAGGCAAACACATGTGGCTCTGATGGGAGTTCCGTAGCTAGTATATTGTTGATACTAGCAATAGACCGCCGGTGTAGACGATACGGTCTTTTTGTGACATTGGGTAGTCGAGTTATGGTTGTTGTCACATAGCCGAGGTACCTGATTATTGTTCAAGGGTACCAGCACATTGTATGAGCCTTGGGGATTTTGGGAGGCTCCCAACTCCCTAGGGATGATCATAAGCGCGGATATTGCTTAGGTCAACAAGTGGAAGGCTTTCATGATTGGTGTGAGCTCCTGTGTGGTAACTCATATTGTCCTTTGTCATGTGGGTACAGTTGTACACCTTCGAGAGATTAAAAACTATTCAATAGCCGTCGTCCTCGGTTATGGACGACTTGGAAATTCGTTCCACCGTAGTAGTTTTAAATTTGGGAACTGTTTGGGGAAAGATTCTTGGTGCGAACGGGATTCGCGGGATGGTCGTGCAGCATTGCAGCTGTTGGCTGGCATGAGGCAGGGAGCCCATAGGTTGGAAACGCTTGGGGGTTGATGCTTACATACATTGTTGCTGTGGCTAGTTGTTTTACCAAAATTCTTTGCAAAACCGCAATGTCTATGTATATTATGAATTATGCAAACTGCAGGACCTGAACCATCCTTGTTACCTTCGCATATTATGGGATACCATTGCAAACACGGTAAGTCTTGCGGAGTACGTATGTACTCACCACGGCTTGTGTGACTTCTGTTTTTTTAGAGATGGTTGAGGAGGACCCGACAATCGGGTACTTCTATGCAGCCGGGTTTTGAGACGACGACGGACGAGTGCTACGATGCTTACCGGTTGGTTGCCTGTGGGCGGGCAGAGGGCAACTTGCTGGTTTTTGGTTGCGTCTGATTATCTTGTTTCGCTGATTGAACTCTGGTTAATTTGCTGTTCTATTTGGCCCGGTCGCCTTCTATGTAATCGTAAAGTCTAGACTCTTGTACGACTCTATGTTTGGACTGCTGTGAGCTGAACCTTGATGTATGGATTATGATTGCCAATGTTGAAGTGTGTGTGCTAGCATTTGATCGTGGGCTAGCCGGTTACACACATAGGGTTCGGGTTATCAAACCCGGGCCGACAGCGCTTGGTGATCAGAGCCATACCGACCTGGTTAATCATAGTAAGCCATGTCTAGGTAGGTTTTGGTTTGAAAAAACACCTGTTCAAATTCTCATCTATCTTCTAAAAACTCTAGGTAGTCACATTGACCTATTAGGGCCATATCATTTTGCTCCACTTACCGCCCTTTGACAAAAGATTTTGAACTAAACTTATGCTCCAATGTTCAACTTAGCGCCTTGCCCTTTAAAATTGGTTTAGCTACTTTTGAATTTAGCTCTAATGATGCAAATAGTTGTTAAATCTTAGTGAAAAGTGCTGCAAAATGCTTTGCAAAGGTTTACAGCAAAACTAGACTTCTATCTCTTACCTTTGTCATGTGGTTTGAAGATGACCCGTGTTTTATGAACGCTAGCGTTATTAGCATGATAGGAGAAGGACTTAAGGGGAGGTAGCAGTACTATGATGGAATCGTTGCTTCTTCCTTTATATTCTTGTGGGTTTATCTCTTGCGGTTGTGCATATACTTTATGTTCGCATGCACCCATCTTGTTTGGACTCTGAAAACATTGCTAAAACTTGTGAAAACTAAGGTATAACATATATACTCATCTGCATATAGTTTTACTACGACCTGCCCAACTTTTCATTGCTGAAATCGATGATTTACTGTTGTTGTTGTAATTGACTGCAGATGGCGAGTGGGTTGTTTGCCAATTTGGACCAGTGACGCCGGGCCCCACCGGTTTGCCACGTGATTTGTGGAACATGCGTGCAGCTGCACTTATCATCACCCTCCTGAGTATACAGTTGCTCACACCAAAACATTGGCCCGGCTTCGTTGAGTATCGTGCACGAGTCTTATACTCGCCAGGGTTATGTTGGGAGCCGGCCTTGAGTTCACCGCTATGGCTCCTCCCTCCACAAGCCATCAATGGAGCTGCCTTACATTGCTATGGCACACCATGCTGCATTCCATGTGGAGTGGCTACACAATACCCGTACATCCGGCACGCCCTTATGGGGAGGAAGTTCACCTCTACCTCTTCAGCTGAGCGTGAGCCAAACCATGTCCTCGCAACCTTGCGGAGTACGTCAGCTCCTCAGATCGTTACACCGTGTCATGGCTTGGAGCTGTGGCAGCTCGTGGGCGCATTCGCTACTTGGAGACGCCTCATGAGCCTTATGGCGCATGGGCCAATTCCCCGCATCGAGCTGTTATGGTGTGGAGAGTTGCATGCACCTGCCCCTGGCTGCCGCCTAGGCTGCTGCTACCCATGCTCCCGCACCTGTGCCAACACCCGTTGCCCGGAGCCGTGTAGATTAGGCTGCCTGATAACCCGGTGCCCCGCTCAGCGATCCACTCGCGCTACACGCATGACAGCTGCGAGTATCGTGCCTCTTCAGCCGGTTCAATCTGAAAGCTTCACGATCAGCTCCACGACTTCGGGTCATCGCCCCTCTCCCACATGGAGGTCTGCTGCAGATGAGACGAGATTATGAGTCAGTGTACCCACTCGCCAGAAGATGGGCATACAAAGCTTAAACCCAGGAGTGGTCTTCCCACAGTGGTAAGCTTCACTATTATAGGTTTGTAGTGAGCGGTAGTGCTTTTGTTTCCGCCGTAGGCGGGGGCCGTTGATTGTTGATGATGTGATGTAATGACTATGTTGTGCTGTTACTGTTGTTTCACTCAGCCTTGGGCTTTGTATGTTTGTGAGATCGACTAGGCTTGTCCCATGTTTATGTACTGTATGACTTAAGTTTTCAATGCGGCTTAATGCGATCTTTTTGCGTACTTCAGTTGACATTTTTTATTGGGAATCTTTTTCTCTGTTCCTGGGCTGTTTAGATTCATCCTATTCAACAATCTGTAGCACTAGTTTTGCTCCTTAGCAAAGTAGTAATCGGAGATCCTCTCTCC
>RYFJ01004391.1:0-43035 GCA_003991445.1 Oryza meyeriana var. granulata
AGAAAGAGAGAGATCGCGGGAGGCTCTGAGAGGCCTAGTACGAATCAACCGAAGGAAAGAGTTGTCAAGCTGCTCGGCCGAAGGAGTACGCCGCAGTATAGAAGAGATCGTGAACGAGATTGGCGTCCTGTGGGCGACTGTGAACGTCGGCTGGCTCCTCCGTTGATTGATCCACTTCGGCCAGTAAGGTTACGACTCTGTCGGTGATGAAATGACTTCCGAAAGAGACAGTCTCCGGGGAGAACTTGTGCCATGCGTTCGTGGTTCTCGGATCCTCGAGCTTGTATTGTGAATTCGCTGGAGCCACCTATGGCGCGTCCACCTGTTGATCGCTTTCCACCAACACCGGGCACACCTAGAAACTAAGATAGGGCTATCCGGAAGGGACACTCGGGGATGCCGAGGGAACGCATAGAGATTTTATACTGGTTTAGGCCTGATGTGAGGTAATTCCTACGTACAGTTTGTGGTGGGTTATTCCTCCTGAGGATATGTATCAATGACTTTTGTGTTGTTCTCTGCCTCAAGGGGACCCTGCCATCCCTTATATACTGGGGGCGGGGTATAGGAATATGGAATCCAGCGGATATGGCAAGGGATTTCCTTCTTAGAGATAGATCTAACCCGGCTAAGACTGTAACATTCCCTATTATACAAGGCAAGAAGCTACGGGTGGCCATTATACTCTCAACTTCGAGACTCGGCTCATCCTTCTATTCCGAGTGGCCCTATGCTTGTGACGCGGTATGGGGCCATAGCCTCCACAACACGCGAGGGGAGATGCTGGGGAACGTACATCAAATGCTTCAAGCATGTCCGCAACCCATCTTGCGGATCCCACATCTGTGATCTTATGCATTTCAGTACGGGTGTTCGTGACAAGCGAATGCTTGAGAAGCTTAGGCACCAGACATGGAACCGCGTAGCTCTTTGTGCCTGGCAACAATGCACCAGGATGGCGGAGGGGCCGTCTGGCAATGCTATGGCCCCGAAAAGTCCCTGTCAATGGAAGTCCGATTACCTCACTCTGCGAGGGCAAGGAGATAGAGAGAGAGGACGGAAGTGCCCCGCAAGCCGACTTTCTCATGGCCGTGTGGTGGTTGTGAAAGCCACCACTGCCGTGCAATTGACATCCCCAGTAGCAACAACAAGAGAAGCGGACTGCCCTGCACGCGCAGATCGAATAAGCCTACAACTGGGTGCTCGGTCCATGGATCGAGCCGGCACGACCGTCATAGAGTGCCTCAGGTGGCTGAAGGACCTCACTTGAGTGCCAAGAAGAAGTTCATCAAGGAACTCCAGCGCTAGGAAACCACGATGATGATAAGAACCCCGGACCTCGGGTTCTAGGACCCTGGGAACTTGGTCGCCACACTCGAAGGCTGGTGCCTACACTCATCATCGTTCACAGCTTCAAAGCCAATGCGGCACGAGTTGCTTCCCGCGGCCACCCCAAGCATGGAGGCCGCCAGGCGGCTCATGTGTGTGTCTGAGGCTCCTGATCACCTTCGATTAGGCCGCCCCAGGGAGAGCGTACTAGGAACGAGAGCCTGGTGCTCATTTATGCGTCGCCCCCAACATTTTGCCAACATAAATGGCCGTTGAATCATCATCGATAAGGGTGCGCGGCGCTAAACCTCATGTCCCCCGAGGTCTACGACCAGCTCTAGATCATCGGGAAGTGCCTCAAGCCTTCGCTCCCATACGATGCATCACCCCGCGGGCGTGCCTAGCCGTTTCCCTCGGGCACATCTGGCTGCCGTCACATTTGGGACCTGGCAGAACTTCCAGAACGCCGAAGCGATCTATGTTTGAGTGGCCAAACCTAGAAGCTCACGTACAACGTGATCTGGGTCACCCTGCGTTCGCCAAGTTGAGTTGGCAATCACACACTATGCGTACCTTGCCATGAAGATGCCACATACTGCCAGGGCCCCATCCGTCGTCGCGCGTGGTGGACCTCAGGAGATGCCATCACTTGCACCGAGCAGAACATCCCTCTTCGGACGCGCGGCCCTTGGACCCAAGTGCAAAGGGCGTTTGAGGTCCTCAAAGTCCCTCTATGTGGTGGCCATGGCCGCCGAGTACCTCATGGGAAGCTGGGGCCACTCAGATAGTGGGATGGGCCTAATCTTATAATTAGGAAATACAACAGGACTCGGTGGTTATATTATCTTGTTATGACAAGAAAGGTATATAATCCTAGTCGGGTACATTGTATCTTAATGGAGTGAGATCCCTTGGTCCAAGTCCGACTGGGATTCCTATCATGTACCTCACCTCTCCAGTATATAAGGGAGGGTTAGGAGACCCTCGGGGCATAAGAGCACAATCTCCCAGAGAAACCTCAAAGGCACATACACCACAGCTGAAGTAGGGTATTTCACCTCCTCACATCTGAGGGCCTGAACCAGGAAAATTGTTTTGTATTCCGCCTTTGCAATCCGTTTAAGGTCTCACGAGTAGCCTCATATATCATGCCGATACAAAGCATCGATAGTTGGTGTGCTAGGGGGGGCTTCGTCGAGATATGTTCATCAAGCTTGATGAGGATCCAATCACCTAGAGTCGATGGCATCAAGTTCTTCCCCAAGCAAACAATCAACTTTACGAGCCTCGACTTTGTCGCCGACAAATTCGGCAAGCTCACACTGACCGACTTGGATTTGACCTGATCAGCTAGGAACCAAGCCAACTTCGTGCCAGTTCGGCCTACTTAATGCTGTAGCTATCTTCAGCAACATGTTGCGGCAATCCCCAAGATGTGCAACTCCAGGGACAACTCTTTCTTTCAGCGTTGGACTCAGACTCGGCCTCGAGCTGGCCGAGGTTGGGCTAAGAGAGGAAGAGATCGTGAATCTCCCGTTCAGACTCAGCAATGCCATGGATAACTTCAATCTAACTCTGATGCGGTAGGTACAATCCCCTGGAGTTCGACTCAGATATGGCCTAGAGCCACTTGAGATCAGATCTATGGAGGTTGGAGTTGTAATCACGCCCCTAAACTACTCCGACTCTGACTCGCAGTCGGACAGCAGCTCCAGCAAGCTTTTCATCCACCATGCGAAATCTTCATGGCGTCCAAGGTTCAACTCCTACTCAAGATGCATGCCAACTGCGCGATCAACAAGAGAGGAGGGCTCACCGACTGCGTGAGCAATAGGAGGATGACGCACGACGCTTGCAAGCCAAGAACGATGCTCGTAACGATAACCTGTGCAAGGCTGGGCAGAGTGCTCAACAAGAAATCCTCCAAACCTGAGTCTGTGACCATGACGTCTTCGTAACCCCACAGCAGAACGTAGTGGCTGCTGCCACACTACTTGACACCTTGCAGTTTGGGCCCAACCACCAGGCCACCCCGACAATTGCGAGGATCAAGGCAATGATCACTGCTGCAGCATGTCAGCAGCTACAACAATTTGGAGATACCCTCAAACCATCAAACAAGACGACTTCAGACACGGCAGTCTCATTAGCCTCAGCACGGTGCCGTGCAACTGGCTCTAGTCAGCATCACTCAAAGTCTCGTCATACATCACTCAACAATCAGAACAATGATCGACAACAGCACCATCATGACGACCGCTGTGACAACTAGGATGCCCGAGGATGACTATGGCGGGATCTCCGCCATGACATCAATGCCCGACGCCAAGAACATGAGGAGGACGAGCGCTGCCAACTGGAAGATGAGCATGAGTGCTTCAGCCTCCACCACTAGCGATGTCATCGCCGTAGTCGGAGTCGGAGCCCTCACCCAGATGAAGAAGTACCGGCGTTCACCCACGAGCTACAGCAAGTCGACTGGTCTTCTGGCTTCAAGCTGACTGGAATAGAGAAGTACGATGGGAAGACCAACCCAGAGTCCTGGCTAACAGTTTACACCTTGGCAATCTGTGCGGCTAGAGGCAACCACAAAGCCATGGCTAATTACTTTCCAGTCGCCTTGCCGACTCGGCAAGGACATGGCTGATGGGGATTCCTAGGCGGTCAATCGGCTCCTGGGGGGAACTTCATGAGCACTTCATCGTAAATTTCCAAGGAACATACGAGAGGTCGTCTTTTGAGTACAATCTATATCAATGCCACCAGAGGAAGAACAAGTCTCTCCGCGACTTCATCAAGCGGTTCTCCGAGAAAAGGAACTTGATACCCAAGATCAAGGATGAGGTTGTCATTGCCGCCTTCCGTAAGGGAGTCAGGGACACCCCATTCATCACTAAATTCACTCGGAAGCCTCCTAGTTCTGTCAAAGCTCTATTCGACATGGCAAACAAATACACTAACTCGGTCGACGCCGTTGATGAGGCCCTTGACGACAAGGAGCCCCGACAAAAGGAGCGGAAGAACACTGACGATGCGGCCCCGACTAAGTCCGGCAATTGCAAGAGCAAGTCGGACAACGTTGTGGTAGCTGTTGAGCGCAGCTAACCACGACCCTTGAGGATGGATGAATACCAGAAGGTTATGAACGGGCCATGCCCTTTTCACCCAAAGGGGAAGCACGAGGCTAAAAACTACCTCTTGCTCAAGAAGTTTGCTTCCGAGCAGACATCAATGTCTGGCGACAACAAGGACAAGGACAAGCCAAACTCAGGCGCAGCCGGTGATTATCAAGATCCCCAGGCTGAGCTCAACCACATCTTCAGAGGGCCATCTGCATACGAGTCCAAGAAAAAACAGAAGCTAATGGCCCAAGGGGTCAACTCGGTCTAGTCAGAAGCCCCTCAATACCTGCGTTGGTCTGAGACGGCAATCACTTTTGACCGCGCAGGTCACCCTAACCGAGTAAGGCATCTAGGACGTTATCCACTCGTCCTAGATCCGGTTAGCGTCAAATTGAAGAAGGTTCTAATCAATGGAGGAAGCGCTCTCAACTGCCAAGAAGCTTGACGAGATGAAGATTCCTCGATCTAAGCTGTGGCCGAGTACAGCTACCTTCCATGGGGTAATCCTCGGCCTCTCTTCTACTCCACTCAGACAGATCACTCTGCCAGTTACCTTTCGAAAGAGGGAAAATTTCTGCTTCGAGAACATCTATTTCGAGGTTGCCGACTTCGAGATGCTTAAGATGCCAGGACCAGCTGGAGTGCTTTCCTTGTGCAGTGATGTTAAGCAAGCCTTCACCTACGATAAGGAGAGCTATGAGCTGGCCCAATCCCAAGAAGCAGCAGTTAGATGGAGCAACATCCAACTAGCTACAACAACTACAAACGAGGATGATCAAATTCCGGCGAAGAAAGTAGCCAAGTCAGAAATTTCAGAAGATTTAGAGACAAAGAAGATCCCTCTGGATCCTTCCGACCCCATCAACACTGCGCTTGTCGGGACCGGACTCGACCCCAAATAGGAAGACGCGCTCGCCACCTTCCTCCTAGCGAACAGGGATATATTTACTTGGAAACCTTCCGACATGCCTGGTGTACCAAGGAAGGGATTGAGCATTCTCTCAACATCAAGCTGGACGCCAAACCAGTCAAACAACGACTACGGCGCTTCGCACAAGACTGCAAAGATGCTATTCGGGAGGAGATAACTAAACTCCTTGCAGCAGGGTTAACCAAAGAGGTCTACAACCTGGATTGGCTATCAAACCTAGTTTTGGTCCGGAAGAAGAACGGTAAATGGGGCATGTGCGTCGACTATACCGACATAAACAAGGCGTGTCCCAAGGACCCATTTGGTCTACCCAGGATAGATCAGGTGGTGGATTCAACCACGGGATGTGAGTTACTTAGTTTTCTCGACTGTTACTCGGGATACCATCAAATCAGCCTAAAGGAGGATGACTGCTGTGGGTGCCATGGGCCCCGGGTACCTCATGACAAGCATATGGGCCACTCGGATAGAGGATGGGCCTAGCCTTGTAATTAGAGATATAGCTAGATTCGGCAGACTTCGCCTTGTATAGAAAGGAATATACAGTCCTAGTCGGGTGCGTTATATCTCTAAGGGGAGATCTCCTAGTCGTAATCCGATGGGGACTCCTACCTTGTAACCCTGTCCCCCAGTATATAAGGGGAGGCAGGGCGCCCCATGAGGGCAGAAGAGCACACATAAGCTCACGGGATCATTGATCACCACAAATCCTCAAAGGAATACCACCACAACTGGACGTAGGGTATTACCTCACATCGAGGGCCTGAACCAGTATAAAATTTCCCTGTGTTCCTTTGCAATCCACCGAGTTTCCATCCGCCGAGTAGCCCCATATATTTATTGCCGGTGTAAAACATCGACAGTTGGCGCGCCAGGTAGGGGCTTCGGCGCGATCTACATCTACAAGCTCGATGGATCCAGCAACCGGAGTCGACGGCGGCAAACTCTTCCCCGGAGATACAATCGCATTCAGAAGCCTCGACTTCATCGCCGACCAGATCAGCAATCTCACCTTGGCCAACTCGGACTCGATCCGATCTGCCAGGGAACCAGCTGACTCCGCGCCAGTCGGCCTACACGATGCTGCAGCAATCTTGCACGACATGCTGCGGCGATCTCCAATATGCCCGAGTCCAGGGACAACTCTTTCTTTCGGTGTTCAACTCGGACTCGGTTTTGAGCCGGCCGAGATCGGGCCAAAAAAGGAAGAGATCGTCAATTTCCCGTTTGGACTCGGCTACGCCGCGGATATCTACAATCTACATCCGACGCGGCAAACCCGATCCTCTGGAGTTCGACTCGGATACGGCCCCGAGCCGCTCGAGATCGGATCTAGGGAGGTCGGAGTCGTAATCGCCCCCATCAACTATTCCGACTACGACTCTCAGTCGGACTACGACTCCCAGTCGGATTCCGACTCCAAATCGGACACCAGCTCGGCAAGCTTCACTCCGCCGCGAGAAATTTTCATGGCATCCAGAGGCTCTACTCCTACTCAGGAATCATGCCGACGACACGAGCCACAAAAGGAGGAGGCCTGCCGACTGCAAGAACAACAGGAGGAAGAAGCAAGAAGCCTGCACGCCCGCAACGACGATCTACGCAGGGCTGGGCGGACCGCTCAGCAACAAGCCCTCCAAACAAAAGTCGGTGACCACGATGTCTTCGTCACGCCACAATAGAACGTCGTGGCCGCCGCAACCGTACTGGACACTGTCCAGCTTAGGCCTGATCACCAGGCCACCCCGACGATCGCAAGGATAAAAGCCATGCTTGCCGCTGCTGCATGTCAGCAGCACCAACAGTCGGGCGATACCCTCATACCGACCAACCGGTCGGCATCCCCAATGGCAGTCTCGTCTACCTCAAAGCGACGCCGAGCGGCCGGCTCTAGTCGGCTGCACACGGAGTCACGCCAAACGTCACTCGGCAACCCGAACAACAACCGGCAATGTCGAAGTGACCGTCGGGACAACCGGGATCTCCGAGGCCAACTATGGCGTGATCTTCGGCAGGACACCAATGCTCGGCGCCGCGAACGAGAAGAAGACGAGCAACGCCAACTGGAAGACAAGAACAAGCGCTTCGGCCTCCACCACGAGCGGTTCCGCCGCCGTATTCGGAGTCGGAACCCTCATGAAGACGAAGGCATACTGGCCTTCACCCAGGAGCTACAACAGGCCGACTGGCCGTCGGGTTTCAAGCCTACAGGAGTCGAAAAATACGACGGCAAGACCAATCCCGAGTCTTGGCTCACGGTCTATACTACGGCAATCCGAGCAGCTGGAGGAGATCACAAAGTCATGGCTAACTACCTCCCGGTCGCCTTAGCCGACTCAGCGAGGACATGGCTAACAGGACTTCCCAAGCAATCAATCAGCTCCTGGGGAGAACACCGAGAACGCTTCATCGCCAACTTCCAGGGGACATACGAGAGGCCATCTTCCGAGTACGACTTATATCAGTTGCATCAAAGGAAGAACGAGTCTCTTCGTGACTTCATTAAGAGGTTTTCTGAGAAGAAGAACTCAATCCCTAACGTCAAGGATGAGGTCGTCATCGCCGCCTTTCGAAAAGGAGTCAAAGACACCTCGTTCATCGACAAATTCACACGGAAGCCTCCCAACTCTGTCAAGGCTTTATTCGACATGGCGAACAAATACGCCGACTCAGCCCACGCTGTTGCTGAGGCCCTTGAAGATAAAAAGGCATCCTGATAGAAGAAGCGGGAGGGCACCAACGACGCGGTCCCGACTAAAGCTGGGAATCGCAAATGCAAGTCAGACGGCTTCATTGTGGCAGTCGGTCACAATCGTCTTCGACTTTCAATAACTGAAGATTATCAGAACAACAAGTGACATGCTCGGGGGCTCACAAGCTCAAACGCAAGGATGGCATCCCCACTCCGAAATACCGAACAGCTAAGTCGCTTCCTGATAAATATTTCTTCACTCGGCTTTACCAATGCCGCAGCCGCTTACACCTAATAGGTGCACAAGCTGCACTCTTCCCTGTTTTTGCTCTTAAATGATTGCAAAAGTACTCAAGTAGCATAAATCCTGATCCGTGAAACTTTGCTCCATGAAAGACGAACTCAAGTCACCCAAAACGCGTGTCTGGGAAAGAGCCATGAGCCAACTCCCGACACTAGGGGGCTATGACTAGTCGGGCAGAGTGTTTAAACGTAAGGGGTCAACTACTTAGGGAAATTAATATCAAAAAGAGGAAAAACTCGTATTTACATATATTGTAAAATACATTTTATTCGGGTGATTATTTTCATCATCAGATGCTACTCATCCGATATCTTTATATTGCAGGCCCAGCTCCGGATATGCGTGACAGGAACTCAGGGCTGCGAGCCCATCTCCTACGCTCGGGGGCTGGACAAGTCTGCCAAAATACACTCGGGATGCTCCATGAGGGCTACTCACCGAGTACTTGCGCCAATCGGGACGTCATCTTCCCCGACTACGCTCCATGCGAGCTAATAATCGGCCCCCGGCGCCAGTCGGGGCTGTGTACCACTCGGCTAAGTAGGGTACGCCCCATGAGGGTCGCCAGCCGAATCCTACGCTAATGCTAGGTTCGGGTACCTTATTTGGTCACAGCTCTGTCAGGTTGGGTACGCCCCATGAGGGTCGCTAGCCGAATCCTATGCTAATGCAAGGTTCGGGTGCCTAGCTTGGCCATAACTCTGTTGGATAGGGTACGCCCCATGAGGGTCGCCAGCCGAACCCTCTGCTAATGCAAGGTTCGGGTACCTTGTTCGGCTTTACCCAAGTCAGAGAAGACTTATATCGTCAAAGTGCATCCGGAGTTCTCATGCACTACGTCACACCTGAGGAGGGCAAGCAGATCCTGCAATATACCCACTCAGGCTTATGTGGCAACCAGGTTGCATCCAGAACGTAAGTCGAAAAGGCTTGCGAATAAGGATTTCTCTGACTGATTGCGGTTATCGACACTAAAAAACTCATCCTGACATGTGATGGATGATACTTCTATAGAGCTATGCCGGATAGGTCGGCTCAGGCCGGCTTATTTGGTAGCAGCCACCAAGATATGAGTTCCTACAGTAGCATGCTCCATGTGGGCCGCCCGCAGGCTGAGTTGAAATTATAGCGCTGGTGCTACCAACAGGAGCCGATGAGGTAAACGGATATGCTTCATGAGAGCCTTATTGCTAAACATATATGTTTGGGTATCTGTCTTATCCGCCAGGTCTCGAGGATACATCCTTACAAGGATCACAAGCTGGTCTTCATTGAAATTGGAGATACAGGTATCTCTCTCGAGTACACCTAACCACGTAATGGATTTATTTTTCATACAGTGGTACTCGGCCTATATGTGCGGCCACCAGTTGCCATGAGCAACATTACTCCAGCCGACATGACGCTGAAGAGTCTAACTTTCGAGTAGTGCACTACTCGGGAGAGACTATAAAATTCTCATTCCCGCTGACATGATGCGGAAGAGTCTAACTTCCGAATGGGACGCCACTCGGGAAAGACTATAAACACCTTTTCCGGCTGACATGATGCCGACGAGTCTAATTTTCGAGTAGTATACTACTCGGGAAAGACTATAAACACCCCCTTTCCAGCTGACATGACGCTGAAGAGTCCCATATACGAGTAGCATCCTACTCGGCAAGACTATAAACGCACATTCCGACTGACATGAAGTCGAAGAGTCCTATATACGAGTAGTTCCCTACTCGGCAAGACTATAAATCATATTCCGGTTGACATGATACCGAAGAGTCTCATGTACCAGTAGTAATCTACTCGGGAAAGACTACAAGGTTAAAGATCTTTGACTTCATGTTTAATTGTTTTCACAATTAAGCACAAAGTCGGGGGCTACACCTAATAGGTGCGCCTATTCGGCGCACACTATTCCAACATCTACATCGAGACCTTCATAGCCTCGCTGCCAGCTGACATGAAGCAGGACTCGGGAGAAGCAGCACTCAGACAAAGAGTACTCGGGAGCAATGCACTCGGGAAGACTTCACCGTGGAGGATGAGCACTTGGCATCAGCTGTGACTCAACTATGAAGGTCTCGGGGGCTACTGTGGGTGCCATGGGCCTCGGGTACCTCATGACAAGCATATGGGCCACTCGGATAGAGGATGGGCCTAGCCTTGTAATTAGAGATATAGCTAGATTCGGCAGACTTCGCCTTGTATAGAAAGGAATATACAGTCCTAGTCGGGTACGTTATATCTCTAAGGGGAGATCTCCTAGTCGTAATCCGATGGGGACTCCTACCTTGTAACCTTGTCCCCCAGTATATAAGGGGAGGCAGGGCGCCCCATGAGGGCAGACGAGCTGATAGAAGCAAACATCAATCCTCAAAGGAATACCACCACAACTGGACGTAGGGTATTACCTCACATCGAGGGCCTGAACCAGTATAAATCTCCTTGTGTTCCTTTGCAATCCACCGAGTTTCCATCCGCCGACTAGCCCCATATATTTATTGCCGGTGTAAAACATCGACACTAAACATATATGTTTGGATATCTGTTTTGCCCACCAGGTCTCGGGGATATATCCTTATAAGGATGACAAGCTGGTCTTCATTAAAATTGGGGATGCAGGTGTCTTTCTCGGGTACACCTGACCACGCCGTGGATTTATTTTCATAAAGTGGTACTCGGCCTACATGCGTGGCCACCAGTTGCCATGGGCAACATTATTCCAGCCGATATGACGCTGAAGAGTCTAACTTTCGAGTAGTGCACTACTCGGGAGAGACTATAAATTTCTCATTCCCGCTGACATGATGCGGAGGAGTCTAACTTTCGAGTAGTATACTACTCGGGAAAGACTATAAACATTCTTCCAGCTGACGAGCTGAAGAGTCTAACTTCCGAATGGGACGCCACTCGGGAAAGACTATAAACACCTTTTCCAGCTGACATGAAGCTGACGAGTCTAATTTTCGAGTAGTATTCTACTTGGGAAAGACTATAAATAATCATCCCGGCTGACATGATGCCGACGAGTCTAATTTTCGAGTAGTATACTACTCGGGAAAGACTATAAACACCCCCTTATTCCAGCTGACATGAAGCTGAAGAGTCCCATATACAAGTAGCATCCTACTTGGCAAGACTATAAACACACATTCCGACTGACATGAAGTCGAAGAGTCCTACATACGAGTAGTTCCCTGCTCGGCAAGACTATAAATAATATTCCGGTTGACATGATGCCGAAGAGTCTCATATACCAGTAGTATACTACTCGGGAAAGACTACAAGGTTAAAGATCTTTGACTTTATGTTTAATTGTCTTCACAATTAAGCACAAAGTCGGGGGCTACACCTAATAGGTGCACCTATTCGGTGCACACTATTCCTACATCTACATGGAGCCCTTCATAGCCTCGCTGCCAGCTGACATGAAGCAGGACTCGGGAGAAGCAGCACTCAGACAAAGAGCACTCGGGAGCAATGCACTTGGGAAGACTTCACCGTGGAGGATGAGCACTTGGCATCAGCTATGACTCAACTATGAACTTCTCGGGGGCTACTGTGGGTGCCATGGGCCCCGGGTACCTCATGACAAGCATATGGGCCACTCGGATAGAGGATGGGCCTAGCCTTGTAATTAGAGATATAGCTAGATTCGGCAGACTTCGCCTTGTATAGAAAGGAATATACAGTCCTAGTCGGGTGCGTTATATCTCTAAGGGGAGATCTCCTAGTCGTAATCCGATGGGGACTCCTACCTTGTAACCCTGTCCCCCAGTATATAAGGGGAGGCAGGGCGCCCCATGAGGGCAGAAGAGCACACATAAGCTCACGGGATCATTGATCACCACAAATCCTCAAAGGAATACCACCACAACTGGACGTAGGGTATTACCTCACATCGAGGGCCTGAACCAGTATTAAATTTCCCTGTGTTCCTTTGCAATCCACCGAGTTTCCATCCACCGAGTAGCCCCATATATTTATTGCCGGTGTAAAACATCGACAACTGCGTAAAGACTTCTTTTATCATGCCATTCGGGGCATACTGCTATGTCACTATGTCGTTCGGGTTGAAAAACGCTGGCGCAACATATCAACATGCTATCCAACAGTGTCTTCACACTCAACTCAGGCGCAACATGGAGGCATATGTCAATGACGTGGTAATCAAGACCAAAGTCAAGGAGGACCTCATCACTGACTTAGAAGAAACTTTCCAAAGCCTTAGGAGATTCAAGATAAAGTTCAACCCAAAAAACTGCGTATTCAGAGTACCTTCGAGAAAGTTACTTGGCTTCATCGTATCGCAACGTGGCATCGAGGCAAACTCAGAGAAAATCAACACTATCATGACCATGGCACCCCTGACTAGCCAGAACGATGTACAGAAGCTGACCGGCTGCATGGCGGTACTCAGCCGATTCATTTCCCAACTTGGCGAACGGGGTATGCCCTTTTTTAAATTACTAAAGAAAGCCGACAATTTTCAATGGACGCCAGAAGCCCAACAAGCCTTCGAAGACTTCAAGAAGTTCCTCACATCACCACCCATGTTGGCATCACCAATGCCCCAGGAACCACTCATGTTATACCAAGCAGCAACCACTCAGGTAGTCAGCACAGTGCTGGTCGTTGAGCGAGCGAAGCCAGGACACGTACAAGAAGTCCAAAGACCAGTTTACTTTGTCAGTGAAGTCCTAGGTGAATCCAAGATGAGATATCCCCAAGTCCAAAAGTTACTATATAGCTTGCTCATAACTGTCCAGAAGTTGGTGCACTATTTCCAGTCACATCAGGTTATAGTCGTCACATCATATCCACTCGGGGACGTCCTACACAATTGCAAGGCCACCGGTAGAATCGCTAAATGGGCGCTCGAGTTGATGGCGTTTGACATTACTTTTTAGCCTCGGACCGCAATCAAGTCACAAGCACTTGTTGACTTCGTAGCCGAGTGGATAGAGGTTCAGACGGCTACATCAATAGACAAGCTAGAATACTGGACGATGTACTTCGACGGTTCTCTACGGATCGGCGGAGCAGGGGCTGGCATCGTCCTGACGTCACCCACTGGACAAAAACTAAAATATGTCCTTCAGATACATTTTCCAGCATCCCACAACGTCACCGAGTACGAGGAACTCATCCATGGGCTCTGCATTGCCATATCACTCGGCATCCGCCAACTGGTAGTATGCGGGGATTCTCAACTAATGGTGAACCAGGTCATGAAAGACTGGACGTGTCTGGATGACAACATGGCGGCGTATTGTCAGGAGGTACGAAAGCTGGAAAACAAGTTCGACGGGCTAGAAATTTCACATGTGTTGCGACAATACAATGAAGCTGTAGACGAGCTAGCCAACATGGGATCCAAACGAGATGTGGTCCTGACTGGATTTTTTGTCGATCAATTGTTGGAGCCGTCAGTAAAAAAGAAGCCAGTACTCGAGCATCGGGGGCTGAACCTACCCCAGCAACCAATGAAGTGCTAACCATCTCTTAGGATTGGTGAACTCCAATCATCAGGTTCCTCCTAGAAGATGAGCTCCCAGAAGATCCTAGTGAAGCTGAGTGGATCAAACATCGATGCAAATGTTTCCTTGTAGTCGGAAAAGATCTCTACTGCCAAAGCGCATCCGGAGTCCTCATGCGCTGCATCACACCGGAGGAGGGCAAGCAAATTCTGCAATCCATTTAGTCGGGCATCTGTGGCAACCATGTTGCATCAAGGACATTACTCAAAAAGGCTTATAGACAAGGATTCTTCTGGCCGACTACAGTTACAGATGCCAAAGACATAGTTCGGACATGCGAGGGATGCTAGTTCTTTGCTCAGCAAACACATCTTCTAGCTCAAGAACTACAAACAATTCTAATCTCTTGGCCTTTCGCAGTTTGGGGGCTTGACATGGTCGGGCCGTTCAAAAACGCGTTAGGAGGGTTCACACAATTGTTTGTCACAGTGGATAAATTTCACAAAGTGGATTGAGGCAAAACTTGTTGCTACCATAACAGCTGCAAGGGTAAAAGACTTCATCATGAGTATCATATACCGATTTGGAGTTCCCAACTGCATCATAACGGACAATGGCACTCAGTTCACTGGCAGCATTTTCCAAGATTTCTGTGATGATTTTGGTATCAAGATCTGTTATGCTTCTATGGCTCACCCACGAAACAATGGGCAGGTCAAGCATGAAAATGGTATGGTCTTAGAAGGTATCAAGACGAGGGTATTCGACTGACTACAACCATATGTAGGGTGGTGGGTGTTAGAGCTTCCATCTGTTCTCTGGTCTTTAAGAACCACGGTTAGTCGGGCAACAGGGCAATCCTCTTTCTTCTTAGTCCATGGTGCTGAGGCTGTGTTACCAACTGAGTTGGAGTTTGGATCTCCACGAGTTTGGGCACATTCAGAAGCAAAATCAACTAAAGACCGACTGGTCGAGCTAGATCAATTGGAAGAAGCAAGGGACATTGCAACTATCCAATCAGCAAAGTATCTTCAAGGCCTGCGTCGTTATCATAGTCGGAATGTTCGTGGCCGCGCATTTTTAGTGGGAGATCTTATTCTGAGAAAAATCAAGATAGGCATAAATTATCTCCCTTATGGAAGGGGCCGTTCATTATCGACACATCTAGGCACTTATTGACTAAAGACAGATGACGACGTCCTAATCAACAACTCATGGAACATAGAACAATTACGTCCTTTCTATACCTGAGTTTTGTACTTTTCTTATATATAAATAAAGTTTGTTACTCTGACTCACTACGCCGCTTTTTTCAATCGAGTAGTGAGTCGAGGGCTACATGATGATACATGTCCTTAGTTGTTCATAATGTTCAATCTTGTTTTATCTAAGTCATGAAGCTTCATAACAATTATGCTAAGTTTTCCCGAGTATAGTCCCATGAGGTGAATGCTTTTTAAAGTCGATCTCAAACCACTCGGTGTAAACTGGCTAGTCGGGTAAGGTTAATGATCGCTAAAATAAAACAAGTACTCAGCAAAATATAACAACAAACATCAAAAGCATGTACAGTATCTTCATTTTGTTTTTGACAGACATTGACTACATCAAAGTTTGTGTTTACATGGGCAGATCCTCAGCGATGGCCTCAGCAATAGGCTTGGCTTAGCTAATCAACTCCAATTCCTCCTCCGGGGTAGTACCTTCAGCAAAGCCCTCTCCAATGGCTTCAATGTCTACCCAGGGGTAGAGCGATTTCGTCATGGCTAGCGGTTGGGCAACCCCCACGGTGACGTGCTCGGAAGAGTATTTCTTCAAAAGTGTTGAAGCCTCTTCAAGACGTTGCGCCACTTGGGAGATGGAGCTAGAGCTGGGCCTGGCTAGGCTTGGCTGCATAATATCTAATAAAGTCTTCACAGAATCAGCTATGATGTTCCACCACTCCTTTATTACTTTAATCTCTTCAGCAAAAGCGCCGAATTGGATCTGTGAATTTGCTTTGAAAGCTGCTCATACAAAAAAGGAGACATAAGCAAATCTGGATATCGAGTCAGACAGAGTACCAAAGCAGATATGAAGCTTGCTTGCATACTTGGTGTCCACTTTAGACTTCACCTTCTCAAGCTCCTTTAGCTCCTTTTTCAAGCGTTTTATCTCCAGGGACTAGTTGTTTAGGTTTGTCTCTAGAGCTATAGCCAAACAAAGTTGAAGATCAGCAACACAGGACGATTGGTCTGGGGTACTCGAGCAAAGATGAAACATACCTCTGATGGTCCCTATCTGCGCCCAGTTCTCATCCCTGAGCTTGTTCACTAAATCCTTAAGCCACTCCTCCCTCTCCTTGCTAGACTTCTACAAGTCGTCTTTGGCAATCTGGAGCTGGTGGAGTTGAGTGAGCTGAGGGGCAAGTTGGGAAAGGACTTTGCCCATTCTCTCGGATCAATTGACCACTTGCTGCACAAGAAACATTGAACTCAGGCAAGACAAGCAACAATGATAGAAAATTCTGAGGAACTGCACACCAGCAAACACAATCAGATGGACTATATACTTGGATACTCCTCGATGCAGCGATGGCAGCCTCCATTAGCTTGACTCTCTCCCTCTGGGCAGCCTCCTCATTGTGCTTGAATGTTTGTTCATCCCCCTCCTACGTAAACCAATAAAATGTCTGGGGGAAGTTTGGTGGAGGAGCCTTGAGCCTGGGGAGGTCATCGTCATCGGAAGATGAAGAAAGTGGAGGAGAAGGAGTCTTGGGCCTTGGATCGATCGGCGGTGCTGGCTCTTGGGCGAGCTCAGGGACTAGGACATCTGCCATGGTGTCCCAATTGGGTGAAGCTTGTGGCCCGGCGAGTGGGTTGACTCAACCTCAGGGGCTGGGACAACACTCAGCTCGGGTTGCGGCGTTGCGGTCTCGGCCTCAGTCGGGGCGGGAGCGACTACGGGGGTCGGTGGCAGTGTCCACTTGGGATCAGGGTCACTTGGCTTCCTACAGAATTATTCAGCAATCACGAAACTACTCAACATTTTCTAAAGACTGAGGATTTTCACACCTTTTGGAAGTCTTAAACCTCCACCCCTGTGTGCTAGGAGTGGAGGTAGTCGGCGATGGGCCCGAAGGCCTACTCGGCGACGGAGTGCTACCGGTTATTGGGCTCATGGGCATGGCAGTCGATGGTGGAGATCTTGGCCCATTTGGTACCATACTTGGTGCAGCCGACTAGGGCGCGGCGGTACTCGGTGGCGTGGTTCTGGGGCTGGTTGGCCTAGGGGCTGTGCTGCTTGGGTCCTAGATCATCGGACCGCCTAATGCCTTACTCAGCATATCTTTCTTCTTGGCCTAGTCCGGTGCAGGGCTGGGTTGGGATGTTGAGTGGCTTGCCGGCCGTTTTCTAGCCCCACTGGCTGACTGGCCTTGTGGGTTAGAATCGAACTCGGTGAATTCCTGCAAACATGGCATTACCTTCGGCCGAGGCCTGTCCTTGCAGTATGGCTTGGGGGCTCGCTCGGCATCTAGAATCTCGATGACTCTGTTGACAAAGTAGCTGAGCAAGGTGTTGGTGATGACCTCCTTGTCGACAAAGTCGGTGCTCTCCCGAGTCGAATCATGCTTCCCCTGGTAATCATGGCCAAGATGACTCCTGGCCTTCAGAGGTTGAATCCGCCCGTTCTGGAACGTCCTGGCCACCCAAGGTTCGACCAACCCAGTGTTCTTCAGCATGTCGATCTTCTCTAGCAGTAGGTGCACCTGAACCATCTCAGCCTATGATGGTATGGCAGTCTAGCTCTCCTGAACAGCAGGGGATTTCTAGAAAAAGGGGACAAGGAGGGTCAAGATTGGAGCAGTAAAACCACTCCTGATGCCACCCTTTCAATGAAGTCTTCAGGGGAACAAGGAGATAGGCCTTCTTCATCTCATTGCGGAGCTGAAGGCCTGCTCCCCCTATCACCTAGATTTTGGATTTGGAGGGTTGTGGCTTGACGTGAAAAAGAAAGCGAAAGAGGTTGAAATAGGGAACAATCCCCAGAAAGGCTTCACAGAGGGTGTGTGGGTGCCATGGGCCCCGGGTACCTCATGACAAGCATATAGGTCACTCGGATAGAGGATGGGCCTAGCCTTGTAATTAGAGATATAGCTAGATTCGGCAGACTTCGCCTTGTATTGAAAGGAATATACAGTCCTAGTCGGGTGCATTATATCTCTAAGGGGAGATCTCCTAGTCGTAATCCGATGGGGACTCCTACCTTGTAACCCTGTCCCCCAGTATATAAGGGGAGGCAGGGCACCCCATGAGGGCAGGTTGAGTTGGTTCACCAGAATCACCACCACAAATCCTCAAAGGAATAACACCACAACTGGACGTAGGGTATTACCTCGCATTGAGGGCCTGAACCAGTATAAAATCTTCTGTGTTCCTTTGCAATCCACCGAGTTTCCATCCGCCGAGTAGCCCCATATATTTATTGCCGGTGTAAAACATCGACAGGGTGACAAAGATCGAGATGTGGAGAATGGAGTTGGAGTTGAGGTGATAGAGCTCAATCTTGTAATACTTAAGGAGCCCACGAAGAAAATTAGAGGAAGGAAAGGTGAGGCCGCGGTCAAAAAAAGAAGCAAAGACCACGGTCTCGTGAGGACCAGGAGTGGGAATCAACTCACCGGTGATAGGATGCCAGTTGATGATCCCCTTTGGTTGGAGGTTCTTCTTCCTCTCCAAAAGGGAGAGCTTCATCGCGCAGCAATCCAATGTAGGCCAAGCTCCAAACGGCATGGTGAGGATGTTGAACGGCGCCCTCGGCATGGTTGATGTATGAAGCTAGGAAAGGAGACTTCTAGATGATGGGAATTGAAGCTGGGGAGGAGATTCTTGCGGATTTCTGGAAGTAAGCTTGTGCTACAGGAAACCCTAGCTAGGGGTGGAGAGCGCGAAGTTTGGTGCCTGTGCGGGAGCTGAAACGATTTGGCGAATTGTAGGAGAAAGGAGAATCTTTTCTCTTTCCCACCGCATTATAGGCTTGCGCTGGGTTAGCAGGTTTGGGTCGGCATGCTCGGAAATGGGCCGTAAGATATGAGTTCTTAAATAGCATGTCCTATTGGGATGACAGCTGGCTGTGTTAAATCACAGTGCATGTGGAGGCCATGGGCCCCGGGTACCTCATTATCAGTATATGGGCCACTCGGATGGAGTATGGGCCAGATCATGTAATTAGAGATAAGATAGCACCTGGCAGGCCATGCCTTGTATAATAAGGAAACATAGTCTTAGTCGGATAGGTTTCTATCTCTAAGAAGGAAATCCCTTGGCCGTATCCGGCTGGGATCCTTATTATGTACCCCTGTCCCCTAGTATATAAAGGGAGGCAGGGCGCCCCATGGGGGCACAGAAGATCATTGATCACAAACCACCTCAAAGGAATAACACCTCAACTGGACGTAGGGTATTACCTCACATCGAGGGCCTGAACCAGTATAAATCTTCTCTGTGTTCCTCTGCAATCCACCGAATTCACCTTCGCCGAGTAGCCCTATAGTTTTATTGCCAGTGCAAAGCATCGACAGTTGGTGCGCCAGGTAGGGAATCCAGCGAATTCTTCATCAGCAAATTCATTGGATCCAACAAATGGAGTCGACATGCTGAATAGGGACAACCAGATTGGCAACCTTACCTTGGCCGGAATAGATCTAATCCAGCCGGCCGAGGAGCCAGCCGACATAGCGCCAGTCGGCCCACAGGACGTCACGATCTCTTACTGCGGCAGTCCTTCACATCGCCAAGCATAGGGACAACTCTCTCCTTCGGCGTCTGACTTGCGCTAGGCCTTGAGCCAGCTCGGGTTGGGCCGAGAAGGGGAGAGATCGTCAATCTCCCACACGGACTCGGCGACGCTGTTGATTTACATCCCGCACAACAGACCCGATCTCCTGCGATTCAGTTTGGACACGGCCAAGTGCCGTTTCAGATTGGATCTAGAGAGGTTGGGGTTGTTCTCACTCTGATAAACTACTCGGAGTCCGACTCCAAGTCGGATAACGGTTCGAACGCCAGTTCGGACTCCAGTCTAGCGAGTTTTCTCCTCCCCCGCGAGATCTTCATGGCTTCAATACCACCCTTCGAAGTGCGCCGACTACAAGAGGAGCAACAGGAGGAGGCGCTCCGACTGAAACAACAGGAGGAGGCTGATCGCGAGGCTCGCAACGACGGGCTGCGCAGAGCTGGGCAAGCAGCCCAGCAGCAGATTCTCCAAACTAAAGTCGGCGATCACGACGTCTTCGTCACGCCACGGACATTGCGATTGTGGTAGCAACGTAGGCCTTGAAGATACCTTGCCGACTAGATTGTCGCGATATCTCTCGCTTCTTCCAACTGATCTAGTTCGACCAATCGGGTATTGTTGGAGATGTTTTCTGAGTAAGCCTGAACTCGCGGAGAGCCGAACTCTAACTCAATTGGTAGCACAGCCTCTGCACCATAGACCAGAAAGAAAGGGGATTGCCCTGTTGACCGACTGACCATGGTTCTAAGAGACCGGAGAACAGATGGGAGCTCTTGAACCCACCGGCCCGCGTATGGTTGTAGTCGGTCAAATATCCTGGCCTTGATGCCTTGTAAGACCATACCATTGGCTCGTTCAACCTGCCCGTTGCTCCACGGGTGTGCCACAGATGCATAGCAGATCTTGATGCCGAAGTCATCACAGAAATCTTGAAATACGCCGCCCGTGAACTGAGTGCCGTTGTCGGTGATGATGCGGTTAGGGACCCCGAATCGGTATAATATACTCGTGATGAAGTCCTTTGCTCGTGCCGCTGTTATCATTGCAATGGGTTTGGCCTCAATCCACTTGGTGAATTTATCCACTGCGACGAACAAGTGTGCGAACCCTCCTGGTGCTTTCTTAAAAGGCCCGACCATGTCGAGCCCCCATACTGCGAAAGGCCAAGAGATTGGGATTATTTGGAGTTCTTGGACTGGGAGATTTGTTTGTCTTGCGTAGAACTGGCAACCCTCGCATGTGCGAATAATGTCTTTTGCATCTGTTACTGCTGTTGGCCATAAAAATCCCTATTGGTAAGCCTTATTGACTAACATCCTGGATGTGGCGTGGTTGCCACATATGCCTGAGTGGATCAACTGCAGGATCTGCTTGCCTTCCTCGGTGGTGACGCAGTGCATGAGGACCCCGGATGCACTTCTTCGATACAGGTCTTCTCCGACGACTAGGAAACTCTTGCTTCGACGTTTGATTCATTCAGCTTCACTGCGATCTTCTGGGAGTTCATCGTCCAGGAGGAATTTGAGAACAGGAGTCCGCCAGTCTTGACATATGTGCAGCACCTCGTCTGTCACCGGGGTAGGTTCGCCTCCCAACTGCTCCGGTGCCGGTTTCTTCTTGACTGATGGCTCCATGATTTGCTCAACAAAGATCCCTGTCGGGACCGTTTCTCGCTTGGATCCCATGTTTGCTAATTCATCTGCAGCATCATTATATTGTCGTAGGACATGTGTTATTTCTAGCCCGTCGAACTTGTTTTCCAGCTTGCGGACCTCCTGACAGTATGCCGCCATGGTATCGTCGAGACATGTCCAGTCCTTCATGACTTGGTTCACCATGAGTTGAGAATCCCTGCGCACAACCAGTCGACGTATGCCAAGTGATATAGCGATGCGGAGCCCATGGATAAGTGCCTCGTACTCGGCGACGTTGTGGGAAGCCGGGAAGTGGATTTGTAGAACGTACTTGAGTTTTTCGCCGATGGGCGACGTCAGTACGACGCTAGCTCCGGCGCTGCCGATCCGTAGAGAACCGTCGAAGTACATTGTCTAGTACTCTAGCTTTGCTATTGATGTAGGCATTTGAACTTCTGTCCACTCGGCTATGAAGTCGGCTAGAGCTTGTGATTTGATTGCTGTCCGTGGCTGGATTGTTGTCCGTGGCTAAAAGGTGATGTCGAACGCCATCAACTCGAGTGCCCATTTAGCGATTCGGCTGGTGGCCTCGCGATATGCAGGACGTTCCCGAGTGGAAACGATGTGACTACCGTGACTTGATGTGCTTGGAAATAGTGCACTAGCTTCCAGACAGTGATAAGTAGGCCGTAGAGCAGCTTCTGGACCTGCGGATATCTTGTCTTTGAGTCGGCAAGGACTTCGCTGGCAAAGTAGACTGGCCTTTGGACTTTCTGGATGTGACTGTTAGTGATATGCCCTAGAGGCAACATGGAGATGTTAAATATATCACATGCTATGTTTATAATATATTGATTTGTTCCTTGAAATAGACACTATCATTATTGATCAATGAGTATGTGACTTATTCATGAGACTCTTAATGTCAAATGTTGCTATTTCTAAATGATCCCTGATCATATATCATATGAGGAACAAATATGATTCTAATATCAGCATATGTATTGATTGATGATCATGTCTTATGGATCATGGTATGGAGATACCAAATCGATAATATGGACATATGTAAGTGAACATATGTTGGATAGACCCACCATGAGATACTGCAGAGATTTCATGTGTCATCAGTTAGTCTCAAGTAGTGTTTATGTAGAGTCCTTACACTTGAGATCATCATGGTTCCCAACATACGTAGTAGCTTATTTTGGGACTACTAAACACTACTCCGTAACTGGGTAGTCATAAAAATGGTCTTCGGGTTTGCTATGAAACATGTAGTGGGATATGAATGATTAAGATAGAATTTGCCCCTCCTTATGGGAGAGATATCTCTAGGCCCCTCGAAGTAATGGATTATGGAAGTGCATGGCCATGCTACGGTGATTGAGGTGTCAATCACAAGTTTGTAATCCATCACAGGATCGAGAGAGTGATTGAGCTATTAAGAGGATGACACAAGTCTCGCCTTGAGCTCAATCGATATCGTGAGGCAAAGGGATTTGTACATAAGGACATTACAGGTTCAGCCGATATGATCTTTACGTATATCTTGGGGCTAATATGCCTTGCTAGAGGCCGCTATTAACAGGGTGACCAGAAAGGCGTTTCTGGGTCGTGACAAAATATACGTGAACCTACAGGGTCGCACACTTAATGGGTTGGAACACTTATTCGAATGTGATTCGAATATGGGCTCGATTCGGATAGAGATCCGAGTAGACTCTTACTGGGCCTCGGTCCACGAGGCCCGAGTAAGGTGGTCTATATATAGGGAGGCGAGGGGCTGAGGAGTTTCACGAGTGTTTTCTGTTAGCCTCGAGCAAAACCCTAGCCGCCACCTTCCGAGCCAAACCCTAGCCGCTCACGAGTGCTAGTACACTCGCGATCGGTGTTTCAGCCCCGGACGTGTGGATACCCGTAGAGGCGCTGCTCGTTGCGGCGTTGATCGGCCGGAGATCGACTACTTCCACTACTACCTCGACGCGCACGTGGTTGGACCGGCTTCTCCAACTCTTCCTCCGCTGCACTGCGCGTCTAGTGGTAACGATCCATGATCCCTTCTTTCGCATGATGTCCTGGTGTGCGCGGTAGAATTTTTTATTTTTGCTATCGTAGCCTACTCGTACTCCTTCAGTGACCCTGTTCGGATCGCTCAACCACCAGCACTGTGCTGACTACCTGAGTAGTTGCCGCCAGATATAGCATCAGCAGTTCTTGGGGCATGGGTGACGCCAACACGGGGGGTGATGTGAGAAATTGCTTGAAGTCTTCGAAGGCTTGCTGGGCTTCGGGAGTCCACTGGAAATTGTCCGCTTTCTTCAGTAACTTGAAAAAGGGCATGCCCCATTCGCCCAGTCGGGAAATAAATTGGCTGAGTGCCGCCATGCAGCCTGTCAGCTTTGGACGTCCTTCTGGTTAGTCGGGGGAGCCATGTTCATGATTGTGTTGACTTTCTCTGGGTTTGCCTCGATGCCGTGATGCGAGACGATGAAGCCGAGTAACTTGCCAGATGGGACACCAAAGGCGCATTTTTCCGGGTTCAACTTCATCTTTAATCTTTGAAGGTTCTAGAAGGTTTCTTCCAGGTCAGCGATGAGGTCTTCTTTGGACTTAGTCTTGATCACCACATCGTCGACGTAGGCTTCCACGTTGCGCCCAATCTGAGTGTGTAGACACCGCTGAATTGCCCGTTGGTACGTTGCACCAGCGTTTTTCAAACCGAACGGCATAGTGATGTAGCAATACGCTCCAAACGGCGTGATGAAAGATGTTTTTAGGCAGTCCTCCTCCTTCAAGCTGATTTGGTTGTATCCCGAGTAGCAGTCGAGAAAACTAAGAAGGTCGCACCCTGCAGTTGAATCTACCACCTGACCTATTCTTGGTAAACCAAATGGGTCTTTAGGGCACGCCTTATTGAGATCGGTGTAGTTGACGCCTACCTGGCGCGCCAACTGTCGATGTTTTACACCAACAATATGATTATAGGCTACTCGGCAAGGGGAAACTCGATGGATTGCAAAGGAACACAAGGAGATTTTATACTGGTTCAGGCCCTCGGGGGTGAGATAATACCCTACGTCCAGTTGTGGTGGTATTCCTTTGAGGATTTTTGTCGATGAATGATCTTGTGCCCTCAGGGGGCGCCCTGCCTCCCCTTATATACTGGGGGGGAAGGGGTACAAGGTAGGAATCCCAGCCGGATACGGCCAAGAGATTTCCTTCTTAGAGATACATCTTACCCGGCTAAGATTGTATATTCATTTTTGTACAAGGCAAAATCTACCGGGTGCTATTATATCTCTAACTACAAAACTTGGCCCATCCTCTATCCGAGTGGCCCATATGCTTGTGATGAGGTACCCGGGGCCCATGGCCTCCACAGGACCTACGAGAGGCCGTCCTCCGAGCACGATTTATACCAACTGCACCAGAGGAAGAATGAGGCTCTACGAGAATTTATCAAGAGGTTCTCCGAGAAGCGCAACCAAATCCCAATCATCAAGGACGAGGTCATCATCGCCGCCTTTCACAAGGGAGTAAAGGATGCCCCGTTCATAGCGAAATTCACTCGGAAGCCTCCAGCCACTGTCAGGGCTCTCTTCGACATGGCAAATAAATACGCCAACTCAGCCGAGGCAATCACAGAGGCCCTCGACAAGAAGAAAGAGTCCCGGCAAAAAGACCAAAAGTCGAAAGCTGACAACGAGCCATCACAGAACAAGTCCGGTAGCCGCAAGCGGAAGTCGAACAACGAGGTAGCCAACGTGGAGCGCACTTGGTCGCAGCCCCCACGGAATAACGACTACCAGAAAGTCAAAAATGGGCCTTGCCCTTTCCACCCCAAGGGCAAGCACGAGGTCAAAGACTGCTTCATGCTCAAGAAGTTTGCTTCCGAGCAGGCTTCATCATCTGGCACCGACAAGGACAAAGACAAGCCAGACTCGGGCCCGGCCGATGATTTTTAGGATCCCCAAGCCGAGCTCAACCACATCTTCGGAGGGCCGTCTATGTATGAGTCCAAGCGGAAGCAGAAGCTAACAGCACGTGATGTCAACGCGGTCTCTACAATAGACGCCCCCCAATATTTGCGTTGGTCAGAAACACCCATCACATTCGACCGTGCAGATCACCCCAATCGGGTCTCACACCCGGGGCGCTACCCACTCGTCCTGGACCCGGTCGTCAAGAACATCAAGCTGAAGAAGGCCCTCATAGACGGAGGCAGCATGCTCAATGTCCTCTTGGCCAAGACCCTGGATGAGATGAAAATCCCTCATTCAAAATTGCGGCCGAGTACTGCGCCCTTCCACGGGATAATTCCCAGCCTATCTTCAACACCCCTCGGGCAGATAACCTTGTCGGTCACCTTCGGCACTCGGGATAACTTCCGCATAGAAAACATCTGCTTCGAGGTCGCCGACTTCAAGACCGCGTACCATGCAATACTCAGACGACCGGTGCTCACCAAATTCATGGTGATACCACACTATACCTACATGGTGCTCAAAATGCCTGGGCCAGCAAGAGTCCTCTCCCTCCGCAGCGATGTCAAGCAAGCCTTCACCTGCGACAAGGAGAGCTGTGAGTTGGCTCAATCACAAGAGGCGAAAGTCGGATGCAACAGCATTCGGCAAGCCATCACAACCGAAGTCAAGGATGACCAAGTTCCGGCCAAAAAAGCAGCAAAGTCAGGAATTTCAGTGGACTCTGACACGAAGATGATCCCCCTGGACCCTTCTGACCCCTCCAAGACTGTTCTAGTCGGCACCAGACTCGACCCCAAATAGGAAGACGTGCTCATCACCTTCCTCCAAGCCAACAAGGATATCTTCGCGTGGAAACCATCCGACATGCTGGGCATACCAAGGGAGGTGATCGAGCACGCCCTCAACGTCAAGACAGACACCAAGCCAGTCAAGCAACGGCTGTGACGCTTCGCACAAGACCGTAAAGATGCTATCCGGGAGGAGATAACTAAGCTTCTCGCAGCCGGGTTCATCAAAGAGGTCTATCGCCCGGATTGGCTGGCAAACCCAGTCCTAGTCCGGAAGAAAAGGCGCATGTGCGTCGACTACACCGATCTCAACAAGGCGTGCCCCAAGGATCCATTTGGTCTACCCAGAATAGATCAGGTGGTGAATTCAACTGTATGGTGCGAACTTCTCAGCTTTCTCGACTGTTACTCGGGATACCACCAAATCAGCCTCAAGGAGGAGGACTACCTAAAGACGTCTTTTATCACGCCGTTTGGAGCGTACTACTACATCATTATGCCATTCGGTTTGAAAAACGCTGGAGCAATGTATCAACGGGCCATTCAGCGGTGTCTACACACTCAGATTGAGCACAACATGGGGGCCTATGTTGACAACGTGGTGATCAAGACCAAGTCCAAAGAAGACCTCATCGCTGACCTGGAAGAAACCTTCCAAAATCTTTGAAGATTCCAGATGAAGTTGAACCCAGAAAAGTGCGCCTTCGGCATGCCATCTGGCAAGCTACTCGGCTTCATCGTCTTGCATCACGGCATCGAGACCAACCCAGAGAAAGTCAATGCAATGATGAACATGGCACCCCCGACTAGCCAGAAGGACATCCAGAAGCTGATAGGCTGCATGGCGACACTCAGCCGGTTTATTTCCCGACTAGGCGAAGGGGCATGCCCTTTTTCAAGCTACTGAAGAAAGTAGACAATTTCCAATGGACTCCCGAAGCCTAGCAAGCCTTCGAAGACTTCAAGAAATTTCTCACATTACCACCAATGTTGGCGTCACCAATGCCCCAAGAGCCATTAATGTTGTATCTGGTGGCAATAAAATAGGTATTCAGGACGGTGCTGGTGGTCGAACGATCTGAACTGGGTCACATATAAAAAGTTCAATGGCCAGTCTACTTTGTCAGCGAGGTCCTTGCCGACTCCAAAATAAGATATCCGTAGGTCCAAAAGCTATTCTATGGCCTACTCATCACTGTCCGGAAGCTGGTGCACTATTTCCAAGCACATCAAGTCACGGTGGTCACATCGTATCCACTCGGGGATGTCCTGCATAATCGCGAGGCCACCAGCCGAATCACTAAATGGGCACTCGAGTTGATGGCATTCGACATCACCTTTCAACCACGGATGGCTATCAAATCACAAGCTCTAGCCAATTTTGTGGCTGAGTGGACAGAAGTTCAAATGCCTACATCAACAGTGAAGCTAGAGTACTGGACAATGTACTTCGATGGTTCTCTACGGATCGATGGCATCAGGGCCAGCGTCGTACTGACGTCCCCTACCAGCGAAAAACTCAAGTACGTTCTCCAGATCCACTTCCCGGCTTCCCACAACATCGTCGAGTACGAGGCACTTATCCACATTGCTATATCACTCGGCATCCGCCGATTGGTTGTGCGAGGAGATTCTCAACTCGTGGTGAACCAAGTCAAGAAAGACTGGACATGTCTCGATGACACAATGCGAGGAGGTCTGGAAGATGGAAAACAAGTTCGATGGGCTGGAGATAACACGTGTCCTACGACAATACAATGATGCTGCAGACGAATTGGCAAACATGGGATCTAAGCGAGAAGTGGTCCTGACAGGGATCTTTGTCCAGCAACTTATGGAGCCATCAGTCATGAAGAAACTAGTGCCAGAGCAGTCGAGAGGTGAACCTACCCCGGCAACAGACGAAGTACTGAACATATGTCAAGACTGGCGGACTCCTGTTCTCAAATTCCTCCAGGACGATGAACTCCCAAAAGATCGCAGTCAAGCCAAACAGATCAAACGTCAAAGCAAGAGTTTCCTAGTCATCGGAGAAGACCTATACCGCAGAAGTGCATCCGGTGTCCTCATGCGCTGCGTCACCACCGAGGAGGGCAAGCAGATCCTGCAATTGATCCACTAGGGCATATGGGGCAACCATACTGCATCCAGAATGTTAGTCGGAAAGGCTTACCGGCAGGGATTTTTTTGGCCAATAGCAGTAACAGACGCCAAAGACATTGTTCACACATGCGAGGGTTGCCAGTTCTACGCAAGACAAACCAATCTCCCAGCCCAAGAACTCCAAACAATCCCAATCTCTTGGCCCTTTGCAGTATGGGGGCTTGACCTGGTCAGGCCTTTCAAGAAAGCGCCAAGAGGGTTCACACACTTGTTCGTCACAGTGGATAAATTCACGAAGTGAATTGAGGTGAAACCTGTTGCTACCATAACAGCAGCACGAGCAAAGGACTTCATCATGAGCTTATTATACCGATTCGGGGTCCCTAACCGCATCATCACGGACAACGGTACTCAGTTCACGGGCGGCGTGTTCCAAGATTTCTGTGACGACTTCGGCATCAAGATCTGCTATGCGTCTGTGGCACACCCGTGGAGCAATGGGCAGGTTGAATGCGCCAATGGTATGGTCTTACAAGGTATCAAGGCCAGGATATTCGACCGACTACAACCATACGCTGGCCGGTGGGTACAAGAGCTCCCATCTATTCTCTGGTCTCTCAGAACCTCGGTTAGTCGGGCAACAGGGCAATCCCCTTTCTTTCTGGTCTACGGTGCCGAGGCCATGCTACCAACCGAGTTAGAGTTCGGCTCTCCGCGAGTTCGGGCTCACTCAGAAGACACCTCAAACAATACCCGATTGGTCGAACTAGATCAGTTGGAAGAAGCAAGGGACATCGCAATAATCCAGTCGGCAAGATATCTTTAAGGCCTGCGTCGCTACCACAATCGCAATGTCCGTGGCTATGCCTTTTTGGTCGGAGATCTTGTCTTGAGAAAAATACAAACCACCAAAGACAGGCATAAACTATCCCCAATATGGGAAGAGCTGTTCATTATAGCTGAGGTCACGCGGCCAGGTGCCTACCGACTGAAGACCGAAGACGGTGCCCTCATCAGCAACTCATGGAATATAGGACAGCTACGTCCTTTCTATACCTGAGTCTTATACTTTCCATATGTACAGTTTTTCTCCGACTCACTACGCCGCTTGTCTCAACTGAGTAGTAAGTCGGGGGCTACATGTATTGTAGGTGCTTTGTCAATAATATACGAGCCTGTTTTACTTAAGTTATGAAGTTTTGCAATGACTTTGTTATGTTTGCTCGAGTACAGCCTCCTACGGTGAACGATTTTATTAAGTTCCTATAGACCAACTCGGCACAGGCTATATAGTCGGGTAAAGCTAATGACAACTAAGTAATAATTCAGAGCTTGGAGGCATTGCACATATATTTACACATGTCTTTACAAAAATTCATATGTACCGACTGCATGATGGACTCTTCTTACATACCCAGGTCTCAGGTGATCACCTCTGCAGTCGGCCTCGCCTTGGCTATCAGCTCCAGTGCCTCCTCAGGTGTCGTCTCCTCGGCGAACCCCTCTCCGATGGCTTCAATGTCTGCCCTGGGGTAGATTGACTTCGTCATCGCCAGGGTCTGGGCCACGCCGACAATAGTACGCTCATCCAAGTACCTCTTCAAGATACTCGGTGCTTCATTAAGGCGCGCCTACACCTAGGACACCGTGTTGGAGCTGGTTCCTACATAATGAGGATTCATCATGTCAAGGAGCCGTTTCATGGACTCGGCAAGGATCTCCCGTGACTCCTTGACGACATTTACCTCCTCTGCAAAAGCCTGGAATTGGATTTGGGCATTGGCTCTAGCAGCTGCCCGGGTTCACCAACAAGTAAACTTGTCAGGCAAACTACAGACGAAGTACTTAATGGATTGGTTAAGATCATTGTCAATGCGGAGACTTACTTGCGTAGTCGGCCTCCAGTTGGCTTTGGCCTTCTCCAGTTCAGCCTTTTCCCTCTTGAGCTTGGCGTTGGCCTTCTTCAAGTCGGCCGTCTCTTTCTCAAGCTCGGCCTTGGCCCTTGTCAAGTCGGCCTTGTCTTTTTCAAGCCCGGCCTTGGCTTTCTTGGCCTCCCTCAGGTGGACTTCTCCCTCTGTTTGAGTCTTTAGCTCGGCTTCGAGGGCTGCACATCAGAATAGTCAACCACTCAACATGGCAGTCAAGACACAACTGGGCAGTCGGAAAACAACACAGCTGGTGAAATATACTAAGGGATTAGTCAAGGAGACGTTCGGGAAACTTACTTCCAATCTTCTTGGCTTGGTCCCAATTTTCATTCCTGAGCTGATTAACGGCTTCTCTCAGCCAAGATTCCCTCTCCTGGCTGCGCCCTTCCACTTCGGCTTTTAAAGCCCGGAGCTGGTCCAATTCTTGGAGCTGGGGGGCAACCCGGGTCAGGACCTCGTTCATCCTCTCCGAGCGGTCAGCCATTTTCTGCTCGGGGAGAAACAGTGCAAAGCAGAGTCAAGCATCAGAACACTCGTGCAAGGAGGACTACCAAGACTCCAATATGACGAAATTCATACCTTAATCCGCTGGGATGCGGCGATTGCGACGTGAAGCAAGTCTTCACGCTCCTTCTCCGCCGCAACCTCATCATGCTTGTAACTCCTTGCAGTTCCGTTGGGGGCCATCTAGCGAAATGTCCTTGGGAACTTGTGGGGAGGGGCTTCGAGCCTAGGGAGGTCTGGCCTTTTCGAAGGTGTGGAGGCCATGGGCCCTGGGTACCTCATCACAAGCATATGGGCCACTCGGATAGAGGATGGGCCGAGTCTTGTAGTTAGAGATATAATAGCACCCTGTAGGTTTTGCCTTGTATAGAAAGGAATATACAATCTTAGCCGGGTAAGATATATCTCTAAGAAGGAAATCCCTTGGCTGTATCCGGCTAGGATTCCTACCTTGTACCCCTGTCCCCCAATATATAAGGGGAGGCAGGGCGCCCCCTGGGGGCAAGAACAAGACATAAGATCATTGATCGACGTAACTCCTCAGAGGAATAACACCACAACTGGACGTAGGGCATTACCTCACATCGAGGGCCTGAACCAGTATAAAATCTCTTTGCGTTCCTCTGCAATCCACTGAGTTTCCCCTTGCCGAGTAGCCCTATAGTTATATTGCCGGTATAAAACATCGACAGTTGGTGCGCCAGGTAGGGGCTCCGGTGAGTTTCACATCACTCGGCATACGTCGACTGGTTGTGCGCGGGGACTCCCAGCTCGTGGTAAACCAAGTATTGAAAGACTGGACGTGCCTCGACGATACCATGGCGGCATACTGTCAGGAGGTTCGCAAGATGGAGAACAAGTTCGACGGACTGGAGATAACACATGTCCTACGACAATACAATGATGCTGTAGACAAACTGGCAAACATGGGATCCAAGCGAGAAGCGGTCCCAACTGGAATCTTTGTCGAACAACTCATGGAGCCATCGGTCAAGAAGAAACCGGTGCCGGAGCAGTCGGGAGGCGAACCTACCCCGGCTACAGATGAGGTGCTGCACATTTGTCAAGACTGGTAGACTCCTGTTCTCAAATTCCTCCTAGACGATGAACTCCCAGAAGATCGCAGTCAGGCCGAGCAAGTCAAACGTCGAAGCAAGAGCTTCCTGCTAGTCGGAGAAGACCTGTACCGAAGAAGTGCATCCAGTGTCCTCATGCACTGTGTCACCACCGAGGAGGGCAAGCAGATTCTGCAGTCAATTCACTCGGGCATATGTGGCAACCATGCCGCATCCAGGACGTTAGTCGGAAAGGCTTACCGGCAGGGATTTTTCTGGCCAACTGCAGTAACAAATGCCAAGGACATTGTTCACACATGCGAAGGCTGCCAGTTGTACGCACGGCAAACCAATCTCCCAGCCGAAGAACTCCGAACAATCCCTATCTCCTGGCCATTCGTAGTATGGGGGCTCGACATGGTCGGCCCTTTCAAGAAAGTGCCTGGAGGGCTCACACATCTATTCATCGCAGTTGACAAGTTCACCAAGTGGATTGAGGCTAAACCCATTGCAACAATAACAGCGGCACGAGCAAAGGACTTCATCATGAGCATACTATACCGATTTGGGGTCCCTAACCGCATCATCACCGACAATGGTACTCAGTTCACGGGCGGCGTATTCCAAGACTTCTGTGAAGATTTCGGCATCAAGATCTACTACGCATCTATGGCACACCCGCAGAGCAACAGACAGGTTGAACGAGCCAACGGCATGGTCTTACAAGGTATCAAGACTAGGATATTCGACCGACTACAACCATATGCGGCCGGTGGGTACAAGAACTCCCATCTGTTCTTTGGCTCTCAAAACCACGGTTAGTCGGGCAATAGGGCAATCCCCTTTTTTCCTAGTCTATGGTGCCGAGGCTATTGTCACAGCCTTAGATTTAATCTCAGGTAATTGGTGTATGCCCAACTGTCATTAGAGTGCACAATGTAGTTTTTGCTTTGCCACTTCAGGTAAATTAAAGTTGCTTTAATTAAACCCTAATCGGCTGTTGACACCGAAAATCACCGGCAGCGTTGAGAACGAGCCGATGATATGGTTCGATGCACTAGACACGCGAAGGCCTGGGAGATTTGCTTAACTCTAGTGCAGGTGCTAAATTTGAGGTTTGTCGGCGTGCCAGTCAATTTGACCCTACAATTCACAAGGAGATAGAAAGTATTAAATCAGTGAGCCAATCGGCTAGAAGCCGATTTGGACTCATTTCATCGGCCGATAGCCGATATGAACTATAACACTTATACATTGACTGGAAGCCGATGATGGCATAAAAAGATAACTACGATAAAGTTGATGATAATATAATGAAATAATAAACTAGCCGACTGCTGATAGAACATATGCATCGGCTAGAAAACCGATGGTAGTGTGAATACATAAAATAAAGATAATGCAATCGGCTATATTTAATAACAGATAACTTATCGGCTAGGCACTCCGATAAAACATTGCATAAACATCCATCGGCCTAACAAGGATAAATCTATTATTATCAATCTAGTAGGTCAAACTAAACTGATGCAGCACAGATTAATAATGATAAAAGAACCTCAATGAGCCGATAGATCTAATGCAATTGTGATGTAAAATATGGTAACTTATTGGCTATACATCCCGATAAGACGCTTGCATGAAATCTATCTACCTAGCAGGAATAATTTATCGCTGGCAGTTTAGTAGGTCGGACCTAACCGATGCAGCACAAACTGATGATAAATTACACCCAGTAAGCCGATAAATCTATGCACGCGTGATGTGATATATCTACTCGGACTATGAGATCAAACCTAACTGATGCAGCCGTAGGCAGAACAGATATATCCTGGCAAGCCGACTACCGTGAACCGACTAGAATATCGGACCTAACCGAGGAAGTCCTAGCTGATACGGTAGCCGGGGTAACGAGACTTACCCTCTCGCAGGAGGTCGAACTTAACCGATGCAGCCTAGCTCGAGAAGCAAGAAACCGTCAAAAAGAGTGGCGATGCGCCGAAGTTGTATTGATCTATTTGATGATTTACAAGGTACCCGCGCATATGTATTTATACCCCGAGTTGATAGAATCCTAATCGGACACGAAATAGGAGTTTCCTAACTATAAAAGGAAAATTAACAAGCCCTGATCGGACACGAGATCAGGTTTCCTAAAAATTATTATCTCTGCCTAATTTACAGATAAGATATTAACTGCCTTCCTGTGGTCTTCACGATCCTTTCCCAAACTCAGCTTCCTCTGGATTAATCCCCGCTAATTGACTGTGATTTCTCCCTTAACCGAATCTGATAAAGAACCATACCAAATTTTGGCGTTAACACATGCCCCCCAATTTTGGAGTTCTTCATAAGGCTTCGAAATTCTCTCGTCTGGGCTTTCAGATTCCTTTCACACCGAGGTGGCCCATGGTAGCCCACTTTCCTTAATTGTTTGAAATAGTGCCAACGGCCTCGATTCCCGCCCGGTCATCATACCTCTATAAACCGCTTCGCCTTCCTAGCCTCCTTTCTTTACGCTTTCACATCACTAGAGCCCTCTCGCTTCTTCCGAGACCTCGACAAACTCCGGCGATCCAGGCGAACTGCTGTAACCTTCTTCCTCAACCATCGGTCTTCGCTCATCTTCTTCTTCCGCAATGGCTTTAGCAATCGCTATCCCAGAGGTAACCTTCTTGTTTGATCGCTCTCTCTGCCTTGTAACATAGATTGAATCTGCCACAATCTTCATCCGTTCTTCTTTGTGTTCTTGTTTACTGTAGAACCTTAAGAACCAGATTTTGATTCCGGCCGCCGACTATCCAAATTTCTTTTATCATGGCCCCATGGGTAGCGAAGACCCTATAGATTTCATCAACGCCAAAACCCAACGTTTCCCTTTCAAGAACTCTACCATGCTAGCCAACGATTGGACCAACAGTTTCAGGTCATGGCCTAGCAAACTTCCCGGATGGAGGAATTGGTATATCAGAGTATCGGACGCAAAGAAAACCCTCTGGGAAGAATCAGATATCGGCCACTGCATCAACCTTTCCCTGGCCGAGATGGAGAGGAACGAACCTTTGCTTGCATCAGCTTCATACTTTTGGTCAGACGCCCTCAATGCTTACCTATTTGGTCATGGTCCGATGACCCCAACTTTGATGGATGTAACCATGCTCACCTGCCTCAACACCACAAGTTACATCAACCCCCTTAATCTCCAATTTAAGCCTACTCATCGGCTTCAGATGAAGAATATTGGCGGTTGGTCCAAGTATATATCAATCCACAACAAGGAAACTAGGCCAGTCGACGATCGGGAACATGTTGCTTTCTTGAACTTGTGGATAGAACGATTCATTTTTGGTGGTGCAACCCTCGGCCCAACAACCAACATGCAGTGCCTGGCAGAATGCTTGGCCGATCGGAAACAAGCCCTTGGGGGCAATACCTTCTTGGCGCCACTTATCAACTGCTGCATCAGGTGGCAGTCAAGCTATCGGCCGGCTAGCCAGTTGGCCATATTGGGGGTCCTTGGTGGTTTGTGCAATTATGGCTCAACGTCTATACATCCAAGGCAATCTCCGGGACTTCCTTTCTCAATTTAAACTTCCCAGCCGATCATACAGAGGAACAGGAACCCATCTATCGCCGATGTATCTCTGTGGGCGAAGCTGCATTGGCCCTTCCTGGCTGCAAAATGACGCACGTCGGACTCAGCCAATGGTTCAAAGGGTTTTATTATGGCTTCACCAGGGAGGCTACACTTTGGTTCGCATATGATGATGCAGCATCATTTGAGATGCCCTTCAAGTTCAATCCTCTTGATGCGCTGGCCGATGAAGAATCCAAGACCATATTTCCTATCGCCATTACCCCCGCCTCCTGCCGGACTGGCTTCTTCTCAGGGCTGATCACAACCATCATATGAATTCTATCATCCATTGGTTGGCCCCGCCAGCTGGTTTGGTCAAACTTCCAATCGGCCTATTCTTCATTGACAAACTTCAGGCCCGGCGCAACCTCAACAGTGCTTTAGAGTATGATCGGATGTGGACTTTAACAGAGTCCCTACCTCTGGGCACCGCCACTGGACGTGGAAGTATTACTGCCAATACAAGTACTTTGCCCGATGGTGGTCAGAATGGAAGAAACACCTGTTCAACTCATCAGCCATCCATTATTGCTCTCGCCTCAACGCCCAACTTACGTTTAAATCCGATGAAGAGGTAACATCCCATAAGCCTTAATCATCATCTCTGATCATCTCTTATAATCTAATCTTGCAAGCTATCGACGAGGAGCCACCGACAACAAGCACCAGTGGCCGGCCGATCATATACCAACCACCATCGGCCAATCCGCACTTAGGGCATGGTGCTCCCCCTCCATTGGCTCTTCTCCAGGCACCACGACCGACAGGACCAAAATGCAAGAAGCTAGCATGTCGCCCTTCTCAAAAGAAGCAGAAAACCAGTGTCGATGTCATGGTCACAGCGCCAGCTGCTATTCAAACAACACCGGCTCCTTCATCTCCGTGGGTATGTGCTAAGTCTTGATATTATTATCTGTTTCCCATCTTTACATTATCGATCTTATTTTTAGCTCAAGTCATCGGCTCCCGAACCTCAACCTTCTGCTGGCATCCTTACAAGCATCGAGCCAATACTTCTACAGCCGTTCCCAAGTTCCAGCATCCAGCGCCCCAAGCCGTCATTGAGGCCATTCTTACTACTCCACTGCCAGGCATCGGCCATCCTGAAGAACAACCCACTCATCCCACTTGATGCGATGTCGCTCAAGCTTCCGATGTCCTGCCTTAGGTAATCTCTTTTACATCCATATTTCATTTTAACTCTTTACTGATCCTTTTAACCGATGTCAATTTGCAATCCTTAGCCGACCTGTTCTCTTTTGATATCGGCAAGTACTTGGAGGCAGATGAAGAAACAGCCACCAGCGCAGTAACCAAACCATCTTTTTCAGCTGACGTGCGTGAATCTTGATGAATATTATCCGTCTGCTGGAAACCCCGATCGACTCTTTAGTGGAAGACTGCGGCCAATCCGGCAAGATTTGTAGAAATTGAGCATCATTTTGCCCGAAGAGCTCGTCGACGCATTGACTCCTGTAGCATATCTGGAATCCCACAAATTCCAATCATCAAGCTCAGGCAGCGTATAGCCGATGGTGCTTGATCAATAGAAATAGTCCAAGATATCCAAAACGATCGGCTGTCAGCTCAAACAGAAAAGAAAAAGCTTGAAACGATATAATTAGGCCGCTGCCCTCAAGAACTCAATCCACACTAAACCAGTCTGAAGAAAAGGGAAGCCATTGCTGGCAGAACTTGAAAAAATCCGCAAGGACATTGAAACAGACAGAATCCCAGCTCATCGGCCTGCCACAAGCTGTACAAAACTCAAGAAGCCAACGTTGTACGTAGCAGCGCGTCAAGTTGTTCATCGGCGCAAAAATTTAAAGACTATCCGGGCTTCGACGAAGAGACATTCACGCCATTAGTGAGATTGACCAGATCGCCTGCGCGATCGAAACAATCCAAAAATTCTGTAAATCTTAACATTAATGACTGATGGTTCTCTCTGAACATGCTGATTAACCTTTCATTGTAATATAACTTAATTAGCTCTGTTATTATTCATCATACTCCATTTCCGCTATTTTATTTGTTTGATCTAAAGGCAATACCAATTGATATCGCTATCTCTAGGCGATGTAACAACATCGGCTCTTGCTCTGAACTATTTTAGAAATCAGCGCTGCATCTAACCGATTCAAGAAGTTGATCCAACGCTAGGATAGTACTCTTGAGATATTTCCCATTAAGTGCTTTAGCAAACTCTGTCCCTCAAGATCTTCCAATATATATGCATTGCCAGGTACACAACAATTAATCCGATAGGGCCTTCCCAATTAGGTGACCACTTCCCGAATTTACTATCTCTAGACCCGATCGGCAAAATCAACTTCCATACAAGATCACCCTCAGTAAACGATTTATTCATCACCTTTTTATAATAATGCCTAGCCGAGGGGGGATGGTGTTGGGAGAGTGGGCCAGAGCCGCCCTAGCTTTATTTCCTTGATCCTTTCCAGCGCCCTTAACCGATTCAAAGGTCAAATCCCTCGAGTTCATCTGTCATCAAGTTATATAAATCGGCTGTCAATTGATTTTGCAAAGAAATTCTCCTAGAGCCGATGTTAGTCTCCTAAGGCAAAACTTGCTTATGCTCAAATACTAATTGGTATGGTGGTACCCGAGTAGAAACCCATGGCATGCCATCCGATAAGCCCCTATAATGAAATCGCTTATGTAGTATGCCATCGTCGCGGCTGTTCATCAATCTTTCGCTTGATTATTTGATTAGACTCTTATTCGAAGCTTCTGCCTGTCCATTAGCTTGAGCATAATAAGGTGATGAATTCGTAACTTAATTCCCATACTGGCAGCAAATTGTTGGAAACTCATCGGACACGAAAATAGATCCTGATCGGTATGTTATCGTCTGAGGAATTCCAACCGTAAATTATATGCTCTTTTACAAACTCAATTGGCATCCTTCGACGTGACTTTCTTCAACGAACTGCTTCCACCATTTTGTAAAATAATCTGTTGCTGCCAATATGATTTATGTCCTTACTTAACGGAGGATAACCTGGCCGAATATCAATTCCCCATACCTCTGAACAAGCCACAGTTGATGATAGGATTCATAGACGATGCTGGTGCTCACTATATTTCCAAATTTCTGGCAATCTTGACATCCTTTATAATATTTGAAGCAATCCTTCTCCTTCAACATTGTCGGCCAAAATATCCCACTCTTCTCCAATATCCACTTCATCTTATGAGCCGATTGATGAGTTCCACAAACGCCCTCGTGCACTTCAGACATACCACTTTGGCTTCTTCCAAATTTAGGCAGTCTTAGCAGAAGCCCCTTTGAAAGTCCGATAATAATAATTCTCCATCAAGCAACACCGTACTTAGTAGCTCTACCGAAAGTTTCCGCTGGAAACCGGATTGCGATGGATTTTCTAAATAATCCAATTATTTTTTCCTGTCTCCAATCATCGGCTTATCCTGAATATCACTATCGGTCTATTTCAACCTCAATCTGTCTATTCAGCGATACCCGAAGCAATCTGTGCAAGATCAGTTAGCTTCTAAATTCTGTTCTCTAGGATATGATCCAATGATACCATCCTAAAATCCCTTCAACAAATCTCTGCATTCTTCATGATACGATCTTAACATATCATCCTACATTCATACTCCCAGATATTGCTTGATCACTAATAAAGAATCTCCAACAATCTCTATGATATCGGCCCGCGATGCCTTTAAAAGTTGAAGTCCTTTCAGCACCGCCTCGTATTTCTACTGATTATTAGTCCATAGGGTTTAATTGTAAAGGCAAACTCAACTTGCCCCCGAGGATACAATGACCAATCCGATACCAAGATCCATGTTTGCAAAACCGATCCATCAAAAAACAAAGTCCACGGGATCCTTCCACCATATCTTCATGAACTCCTCTGTGTTGCAAAATGAAATCGTCCACTGCTTGTCCTTGATAGCTTTAGTTGATTCATATCTCAAGTCGAACTCATGTTAGGGCAAAAATCCATTTACCAACTCGCCTTTTAAGACTGGAGCCACAACATGTATTTCACCACATTGCCTTGCAATCCACCATGCACTTAGCCGATAGGATATAATGCCTTAACTTCGTGCATGAAAAATATAAACAAAGGCATAATTTCTCCAGCAGGATATCTCTTGTTTCAGCATCCAAAAGCCTTCTAGCTTAGATAAAACACGACTCGCTCTTTCCGTTCAAAATCTGTATAAACAATGACCTCGATGGATTTTTCATCGGCCGATAAGTATAACTGAATGGACTCCTTTCTGCGGCGGAAATCAAACAGGTGGGGAACTTAAATAACTCTTAATCCTCACCAAATGCCTTCTGCTGTCGCCCCCCCACACAAACTCTTGATCGGCTTTCAACTTCAACAATGGAGTAAAAGGCTCAATCCTCCTTGACAAATTTGATATGAATCTCCTTAAAATTAATCTTGCGATCAATGACAGTAGCTTCTGTCTTATTGCTTGGTGGTTCTGTATTCTTGATGGCTTTGAATGCTCCGTTGACTAACTTCAATTCCTCGCTCATGAACCATAAAACCAAAACTGCCCAGCGTACCCAAAGTGCATTTATTTGGGATTCAATCCTTAATCCGTATTTCTTTGGCTTCTCCAGCACCTTTAAATCGGCTATATGGCTTTCATCACTCTTGGATTTAACCACCACATCATAAGATGCAAATTTCCACTAACAAGCCGATAGATCATGAAATATATAATTCATCGCCCTTTGATATGTCGCAACAGGCACTTTTAATCCAAACGTCATTACCCCACTCATATAGCCGATAGCTCCAGGACATCGAAACGCAATCTTATGTATGTCTTCCTCTGCCATTAAAAATTAGTTGTATCCTGCATTGCCATCCATGAAGCTAATAATCATGGCCCGATGCTGCATCCACAACAAATCTGCCCCTTCGGCATTGGTATCATCCTTGGGGGTAGCTTTATTCAAATCCTGGAAATCAATTACATATTCCTCAATTTCCATTTTTTCTTCTCCGCCGGGACGATATTAGAAACCCATTCAGCATATCAGCACGGCCTTATAAGCTTTGCATCATATAACCCTGTTGATTTCTGCTTTAGATTGGCTCATATAACTCTGCCTTAAATTCCTTGGAGCCTGTTTAAACGGCCGATATCCTGGTTTATAGGAAGCCGATGTTCAACAATTGATCAGCTTAATCTGGCATTTCATGATATTCCCAAGCGAAAAAATCTGATACTCTTTCAAACAATTTTATCAATTCTTCTCGAATTCAGCGACACAAATTTTTTACTTATGTACGTCGGCCTTGGCCTATCTCCTGGTCCTAATATCAATTTCTTCCAATCATCGGCCGACGTAAATACTTGTCCGCACCTTCCCCTCGAAATCTTCAATAGTGCCCATCAGAGCACAATTCTGAGCCAACTGCTGAAACGGCTGTATCCTTGATTGGTGACCTTAAGATAATCCCTTCCCACACTTTCCAGACAAACAATCGATCACCACATCAGGCCCTCCCAGACCGGGCAATCAGTCATTGCACGTTGGTCAATTGATCTGCTACGGATTACCTCAACTTGGTCTCCTTTGCCACTGTATTAGACGTTTGATGCAACGTCGAGGGCACGCAATAGTTTGCGTGAATCCAATCCCTGCCAAAGGAGTAGACTAATAATGATCCTTTTCCATCGATACAAAAAACGTGGTAGGCAGTGTCTTGTTCCCCACTGTTTAATTCCACGTTAACACGCCTTTCATCTCCGATGGATTCCCGCCGAAATCTTTTTACACCATATTTGTCTTGATCAAATCTTCAGGCGGTTTTTTCCAACTTCTGATAACATAGCATGCGGCATTAGATTAAACAGCTGCCCCCCTCCCCCATCAACTAGCATCTTCGTCATCGGGCTTTCCCATTCACATACCCTTGATAATATAATGGCTTCATGCCAATGCTTCGATTCTTCAGGCTTTTCAACATATATGGCCCAGATCGGGTTGCAGTTTTAACTGAGCAAAAACTTCTTCAATAATTCCTCTCATCAGATGAAAGTGGCTTTTATATCTGAGCAAAAGAAAAACCATGTTTAACTGTGAGTCCAATGGATCACCTCATCGTCACCCTTCTTCACTGGCAATACCCTTTAGTCTCTTGTGGACGATGATCGGCTTCCCCTTGTAATCTCGCCGTTGTTTTCCTGTGCTCTCTGTGCCGTGCCGTTGGCCTTCTTTTCTGATTCTTTGTAAATATTCGCTAGGACACCATGAGGATTTTGGATTTGTTTTTTTCATGCAACCCTATTTTTTCTTCAAAAATTTCTTCATCGATCGGCCCTAATCAGTTTTGTACGATGCTCGTTTTTCAGCGGCGTCTGTGACAAATCCTTCATTGCCTCAAAAATCCAAGAGTCTTTGTAGCATTACATTCAGCGACATCTCTGATCGATGGCAATCTTATTCCTTGTCCAGCAAAAATTGAAGAACGGGCAATTCATGTGGATTTATTCTCTCCTCGTATGACGAAGCCCGTTGTTCCCCTTTCGCGCTTGATATTTTCTAAATCAGCGCAATGAAGTAAAATCTAGATCTATATTCTCGATGCTTCCTTCATCGGCTTGACTTCATCGATCGATCCCGCATAAACCTGGTTCATGGGGAATGGGTATCCATCAATTTTCATTGGCTTCTGTCCTCTACAACTTGAAGCCTTCTCTGTTTAAGCCGATTGGATTTGTTGCCGAAAAACTTTGGCATTCCTTGGTGTGATGCGCTATCGTGTTTGCCACTTGCAATATCTCTTCTTCTTAGTTCTTCGCCGATGGATTACATGATTTGATGAAGTTGTATTGTTTTCTTGTAGCATAGATCGAAGATTTTTATCAGCTTTATTGAATGTCAAAGTCATATCGTTCCTTCCTTGCCGAATTATCCTGGTCATCCCTGGGAATGTATACTGATTTCTTATTTCCTAGCCACTCCGCCAATCCAACTTCCAACATCGGCCCCTTCCATCATCTGAGTCCAATGAATCAGATTGCACTGAGTCCAACTCTCTCTGAAACTTCTCCTTTTTTGCTTCTTGAAGCTTTCATGAGCCGATACCTTCTGTACAGGGTGGCCAGCACTCTAGAGATTCCTTTGTGATGAAACCTCTCTTAATTGGCGCCAAGAGGCCTGGAAAGCCAACTCGCTAAGATGCCCATCGCTTAGATTCAAACTTAACATTGGTTTTCTAACGTCCCGAAAACACTGACGTATTCGTACTGTTTCGTCTGGCCTTTGTTTAACCGATGTTAAATCTGTCAGCTCATCTCTGGATCCCAGAAACAGTCTTTGTGAAATTGTAGTTTTTCCAGATTTGGCCCATCATCGGACTGAATTTGGTGGTAAAAGAAGACGAACATGTAAAGGCCGATCCGGACAATGACAAGGGAAAAATTAACCCTTAGAGCCTCCTCAGCCGATGCCTCTCCACACTGTGCCATGAATCGGCTATGCTCAACTGTAGATATGTTATTTGTCCTGAGAACTTAGAAAAAATCTGGGACTACTGTATCGGTGGTGACACTGGAACTCTAATCACCCACTCGGGATCATGATGCTGATACATAAATGTTTGCTCTTTTGGTTTTGTCCCCAACTGTTCCTACTATCTCTGGCAACCCTTGTTGATAAATCTCCTCCTTGGGTTTCTGTTGATAAACTGTGGTGGAGTTGTAACGATTCTGCTAGGATATTCTCTCTGATAATTATTGATG